>CAEGAF010123649.1:0-10407 GCA_903067075.1 Micropoecilia bifurca | reverse complement strand
TTAATGAAACCGAAACGCACTGAATTGCGCAACACCTTGTTGAAACAATAATTACTGAGATGATTAATTTTAACATGGTTCGTTGATTTTTTTTATAATTATTATTTTTTTAATGAAGCTAAAAACGTTTAGGATCTTGGTGAATATTTTTGATAAGCCTCAGAAGGGGAAGTTCTGGTCTCAGCGTCCTGGTGGCGATCAGTTTGTCACCTGATCGACTCAAAACCTTTCCGCGATCAACTGGTCGATCGAGATCGACGTAATGAGCAGCCCTCAAGCTTTGATACAATTATTAGCATTGGAACAAGGTTTAAAATGTCATGAAACATCACAAATAGAGCAAAAAATAAATAAGTAAAGTGCAGTCAATCAACAGAGAGGCAGCTTCTTCATCATCATCTGCGCTGCAGTCTTCACAGCTGGAAGATGTAAACGTGAAGTTGTCCAACTTAAGCCACTGCAGTGAGTGTTTGAAGTCAGAAAAATTATTACATAGCAGACATCAAGAAAAATATATTTTTAGAAAACAACAACAAAACTATGTACATCTTTATATAGTAGACAGGTCCACTTTCTGTTCCTATGTACCTGAGTGTTTTGACCACAGACCAGCTCTCTTTGTTGAGCTGAGCATCTTCTTCGTCCTGAAACACAGTGGCCTGTTCCGGCTCCTTGGAGTCGTTGAGCTTCCACAGAAGAATAGCTGCATCTGTATGCAAGAAACAACAAGACACAGGACATGTCTCTGTTCTAAATGTATTAATAAAACAAAAGCAGTGACACAGAAATAAGGAGAACTTTATTTTGCGGGACGTACCGTCTCCTCCTGAAGCGAGCAGCTCTCCGTTAGGGCTAAAGCGAACCACGTTGACCGCCTTGCTGTGTCTGGCCAGGTTAGACAAGAACTCCACCGCAGCCTTCCCATCTGGACCTTGCTCCACCCGCCACAGCTGCATAGACAATTGGGGAAAATTAGGCGAATATGTCATGAACAGTCACAGCTTTCCACTTTCACAATGCGGTGAAATAATTAGGAGTTATGACATAGATGCAGTGTGCTGGACGCTACGGGAGACAATTTTCTTTGGCTTTTGCAGGGCGGAACGAAGGAAAGCTATTAGCAAGAGCAGAAAAAAAGAAGAAAGACAGCACAACATTTAGACAAACTCATAAAAAAAATACCTGGAAAATAGTGAAATCCAATGTTAAGTTTCTCAGAATTTTCTAGACTGCAGATGCTATGAGACTGGATGCCACTTTGCCTCAAAAATCTGGATTTATAATGATTGGGCTTTTTTTTTTTTAGCTCACTCCACCAAGCGGCGTTTGTTTCATAAAGGAAGAATAGCCACAATATTACTCATTTTAAATATATTTTACTGCCTTTTAACCACGTAGCAGAGACCGATCCTTTCACATACACTCAAAATACCTTTATTCATTTTTTTGTTAGTTGTTGTAGTGTCAAAAAGGTAAAGAGGTGTGCATACGTTTGGACGGCACAGTGCACCATCAACACATTATGAGACTGTTGAACGCATCATTTTCTGGAACAAACTTCCAGAAAATTGTACAACAGCTGAAACACTGGGTGCCTTTAAATCTCAACTTAAAAGCCACCTGTTTAGAGTTGCTTACAGCTAAATTTGATGTGTTAGGTTTGAGAATCCTTGTATGATGCCGCTCTGCTAAAACTCTTTTCCGAGGAAACCCCATAAGGGCAAGTCTTCACCTGGATCCATGCTTTTATATTTACTTTTAATAATGTTTTAATCTCTTGTGGGCGACTGTGGCTCTGTGGATAGAGTAGTCGTCTTGTGATCGGAAGGTTGCAGGTTCGATTCCAGCTTCCTCCTGCCACATGTTCATGTGCCCCTGGGCAAGGCACCCGACCCCAAATTGCCTACCAAGCTGCGTATTGGTGTATAAATGTGAGTGTGAATGTGGCTCTAGTGTAAAGCGCTTTGAGTGGTCAAAAATTATTAGATATAACTAAGTTCAGTCCATTTACCATTTTTCAAAGTCTCACTGTTTATTCTGTTTATTTTTATTTTAATTATGTAAAGCACTTTGAAATGTCTTTCTGCTGAAATGTGCTACACAAATAAAATTTGATTGATTGATTGATTGATCACGGTGAGTGGCAGGCATAAGGAAAAAAGTATATTTATCACTGGTCCTGTCAGCTTCTGGATGCCTCTTACCGTTGTTTTAATCAGAAGAGGTTTTGAGCCCTGCTTCTTAATCAAGTATTAAATTCAGCGGATGTTTCCTCTCCACTCACCCTGACTGTTGTGTCCACTCCAGCTGTGGCCAGGCGATGAAAACGTCCCTCCGAGTTGTGCTGGAAGTCCAGACTGTACACCGGCTCCTTGTTGTGCCAGGCTATCTCACAAGTCACCACCTTCATGTTTAACCCCTTTATAGAGGAAACACATGCAACACTAGCTTAAATACGAAACACTTTAAATGACTTTGAATATAGTGCAAATCCTCTGCGCGTCCAAAAACAGTAAAGGTGGACCCTATGTTGTAAATAACGCTAAAAATATATATTTTGAAACTGTTGCCAGATACTTGAACTGAATGCTATGGTTAGCTCTTAATGCTAGCACCAAACTGAGCGGGTTATCTGGGCATTTCACCCAAAAGCCAGTCGCCACATACATTACTGTGTTTATCTAATGTTATTAGATGCTATCAAGCATAGTGTGACATAGACAAACTCGACTTTTCTCCCTCTTTAGCTAACTAACTAATATTACTTTTAATAATAAGTGTGTACTTTACCTCCTCTGTCGTTCAGCAGCAAAAATATTAACAATTTCCCGCGTATGTTTCGCTCAAAACTTCCGGCTAAGCATCGGGGACTGATTGGAAGAAAGAGTGGAAGGGGCGGAGTTAGTTTGCAGCGTTTGACAACGGGTCCATTCCTTAACAGTGCGCCGGTGGGTGACACGGGTGGGGGTGGAGACGAAGAGAGGAAGGTGGAGTTTTAGCAGGTCTACCTTCTTAGTGCAGAGCACATGTCATCAACTACAACCAGATTAAAAGAGCAATAGTGTAAATATTAAATTCAGTTTCTTGAGATTGTAGGACTTAACTTTATTCCCTAGCATTTTTGTTTTGGTAGCTAAGCAACTCCAACGTTGTTATGTGTCACATAATCAAAGTGAGTCATTTAGCTTTTGGATCTGGAGCATCACAGATTTTGACTGACACATCATTTGATATTTTATGTAAACTATGCCACCCTTATTTTTTTCACCTGAAATGAGTAATGGTGACCACCCTTTATTAAATCCAAATTTTTTATACAGCTGAGATCCAGAAGAAAATTGGATTTCTTTTTAACAAATAAGTAAACAGCCATTTCAGAAAGTACTTTTGGTCTGTTTCATTTACAATATTGCACTGAACTGTTTACACCTGCTTTGTGATCATGTTTGTATGTCAGCGTGATATCGTGTTTGTGTTATGTTGAGCGATACAACATTGCGTATTTTTTATTCTGTATTGTACCACTTGAGAAATACTAGTTGGCTTCAACTAGTGGTATTCTTCAAAATGGGAAAGACAAGACAAAATACTGTTTGTAAATCTGCAGATTGCTCAACTTCTGATCTTGTTCATAGCTCTCAGAAGAATGAACAGTTCAAATAGGAACAGTAACAAAGAACGCTGAAGGAGGAGGACATATGTTTATCATACCATTATACAATGTATGATTAGGAAGATAAGGAAAATAATTCATGTGTGGTGCTAATTGCATTACTTAATATCCTAGTAAACCGTTACTTTGACTTTAGACTTGATGAAACTCAGCAGACCACTACCAGCAGATGACGTAGCTTAACTGTGGAAATTCCCAGTAAACCTCAAGAAACTTGGATTTTGTATGCTTCTGTCCTTTCTCTGAAATCTTGAAATCCAAAGCCCGGGGTAAGATGCTCTTACCGTCACTGGCTCACATCCCTGTGGGTGGATATTTCTGTTCCTTGTCCACATTTTTCAACCACCCTTTGTTCTTCCACTTAACTTTCCATTAACATGGTTGTTTGCTGTGGAACAGCAAGCTCATTAACCAAAATAACTTTTTTTGTGACAATGACTGCTGGTTGTTTAATCTCAGTATTCCCCATGACCTGTAGACCTTAAAGCGAGCTGCCTCTTAATTTTTTTGGTATTCAAATAAAGAAAACATTTTCCAAGAACCCTGATGTCTAACGAGTCAGAAGCATGAGTTTTAATCTTTGAACAGAATAATTTTTTTTATTTAAATGAATGCGTATGATCCAATATTCGATCCAGTTTTTCTTGCAACTACAAAAAACAAAATTGGCATACAATGACTATGTGAGTTTTCCTTTTTGGCTAGAATTACTAAAATAAAGAAACTTAACTAAATTTTAGTTTGCTGAAATGCACTTGAACACACCGGAAAAAAGTTTTTACTATGAGGATTTATGCTTCTAAAATCTCTTAAGTTGCAATAAACGACATTCAGTTGCAGTTCGCCATAGCTCTTAGTTGCAGTTTGAACATATCCAGACATAGAAGCATGAAGCTTAAGTTCAATTGGCAATATCCAGAAATGTATTGCAAGGGTTATTGCTGGAACTACACAATACCTGTCCAAATTAGAGAACAAATGATTTACACAGAACATAGGGAGTACAAAAATAGATTTAACATTATATACATGTTTGGGAAGAAAACAAACTGGAAGTAGTGTGACATTTAGTCGGGTAAAAAAGACTAAACATAAAATAAAATACTTCTTGAGATTAAAATGTAAAAAACCTCCTTAGTTAATTGCTAAACTTTCTCTGACATCTTCAACCTGAGCCTAAGATGAGTTAAGATTTCTAATTTTGCAAGATTAAGCAGGAGAATCTGGAAGGATTTGTATAAAACTGGTAACGACGACGGATTTTACACAAGGCAGACTATGAAACAGGACGACGGTCAGAGGCGCAGAACAGAACGCGGCCTTTCATAATTTAGGAGCAATTCATGGGAGCAAACGTCATACTGATTCTCTTTAAATCAGGTCTGTAAGTGAGACGCACTTAGAAAAAACAGAGAGAGACCAAAAATCGTGAAAATGTGAACATTTTAAATAAATAAACCTCAAACATTCATTTGACACCCTGAAAATGTTCTTCAGAAGTCCAAAAGTTTACAATCCATTTTGGAAACCGGTTAGGCTTGGCTCTGTTCCAGATCTGAGAGTCAGCCGGAAGACCTTAATTCAGCGGAGGTGATTTTTCCAAACTGAACGCAGCATTTCAGCCTTGGAAATTGAAGTCTGTGCCTGTAAGAACTTGCTCGAGGATCTCATCGATGACATTGCATTCGAAATTGACCTGCGCCAGGTCCAGCGCCGGCACCCGGGAGACGAGGAGGCGACCGACGTTCTGACGGAGCTCGATCAAGCTGAAAAGAGGAAAAAACATGAACCGGAGAGATTAAGATTCCTGTCCCGATGGTTTCATAGAAACACATTAGTGATTTTTCTGCAGTCCTACCAACTGGAGGCGTCTGAGTTTGTGCCAGAGGTGCGGGACCCTGATGAAGATTGAGCATTTTCTCTTTGCTGCTGCATTCTCAACTTGAGCTCCTCACACTGGGCTGCCAAAGTCGACTTCTCCTCCTCCAGATTATCCAGCTGTAGGGGAAAAATAGAGAATTCAACAAAAATTTCAGATCTTTTCTGTTCTGACTTGATGAGCAAAAACACAAATAAATTAAAATATTAGGCAACTTCTATTCTGTTCTCTCCATTCTTCCAGACTCTCTGATCTTCATTTCAAAGTAAATAAAAGTTAATCTTTCATATGTAAACTTTCATTTGCACCTCAGAGCAACAGTCCAGTCCATTTTGTCCTAACATCAGGTCTGATATTCCTGAACCGATGTTACTAGTGAGGGCCATAACATAGCTATCAATCTACCTTTCATGAAAAAAAAAAATTACTTTGGATTTTCTGACATCCATAATCCATTTGATCAGAAATACTCTCTTAAGCTGCATCTCTACAAGTTTCACTTTTTGAACTGAATTACTGGAATACGATACCCTTTCAGTGCTTTTACCGTCTGGTTGTTCATTTTCAATATGTCACCTTCCTAAAATAATGGCTAAAGTCTTTGGACACTAATCGCTATGTCAGCTCTTTTCTCATGGCTTTATAGGGAATTAAAATTATATGCGTAATGTAAAGAGAATATTTTGGATGGCATACTGACCTGCAGGCGCATTTCTCCTCTCTCCTTGTTCCTCTTGTCTAGTTCCTGGACCAGACGGCTGACTTTAAGCGAAATCTCCTCAATGTCATTTTCCTCATCTTGGCCACAGTTTGGATTGCTCTTGCTCTCGTTAGCTGCCAATAAAGCCTCTTTGTCCCTTATTAAATCATTGATTTTCTGTTTGGCCCTCTCAAAAAGGCTCTTGTAGTCAATCTGAGTGTCAGTCTGGCAGGCTTGGTGTGAGGACTCCTTTACCTGAGGCTGTCCCTGCAGTCGGCTCTGCATGTCCTCCAGCTGAGAGGTGAGCAGTTTCAGCTGCTCTCTCAAGGAGTCTCTTTCCTGGGCCGTTTCCTGCATCAGCTCCACGAGCTTATCTTGTTGTTTCTGAACTTCATCGATATTGGGGTACTGCAGAACAGAAGAAGAAGGACCAGCACCTTCATCACTCTCCATATGTGCCGCTCCGTTGCTCAAGGATTCCCCTCGGTGGTTCTCAACCTCGTCACCGCGCTCCAGCTTAATTTCTCTTTCAATTGACCTGCTCCTACTCGCCGCTTCGTAGCTCCCTTCAGTCTGATTCTGCTGTTCCTTCTTCACTTCTCTTTCAACGGGCAGATCTGGAGTCGAACCACTGCTACTAGCCGTTTCGCCGTTCCCTTCGGTCCGACTCTGACTCTGTTGTTCCTCCTTCACTTCAAAAGCGGCGGTCTGGGTGGTGGCGCTGGCCACTGCTGCGGGTGGGCAGGTTTCGGCTTCGGCCGTCGCCTCGTCCAGAGCAGCGTCGTCGGTGCACTCTAGCACCATCGGGATTTGATTTTCACTCTCCTCTTTCTCTTGCTTCACTTTCCTCAAAGTACCAACGGACTGTCTGGGCTTGGGCGTACTTGCAGTTTCCAAGATGACAATATCATCATCGGTCTCGTCCGTGTCGCTGCTGTCGATGCGCACGGACACGGGGGTGTCAGAGGCGTCCGGCTGAAAACCGTTCACTCTGGGTCGTTTTGGTGTGCTTTCTGGAGTGACAACCTGGCTTCTTTTCCCCCTGCAGAGCAAAAACAATCAAGTATTCATGACCATTTATCACTGTGATATAATCACAGAGTCTTGCAAATGTGTTCACAACCCTCTACCTTTTGCAACTTTTGTTAATTTCATCTTATTTTAGGGACTGTCTGTTATAGCCCAACACAAAGTAGAGCATAATTGTGAAACTGAAGAAAAACAACAAACTGTTCTTAAAATGTGACATGCTGAAAATATAAAACTGTAGCCAGTTTTATATTTGGATGTAACTGGGGCCGTGACTCTCAATTTCGTTCCACCTCATGTAACACGTGATGTGAATGACAATAAAAGTCTCTTGAATCTCTTGAATCTTGATGAGTTGTACTTTATTAGTTGAACTATGACGTATTGGTCCCGATTACAAAAAAAAAGAAAAAATACAGTTTGTAGTTGTGGATGTCACAAAAATGTGAGAGAATACATTTTCTGGGCGCTGCACCCTCGTACCTCAGGGTTGCTGATGCCGCCGAGAGCGAGCAAACGTTGGTGATCACAAGAGGAGAGTCGCTGCTGGGGGGGCTGCTGGCTGCAGAGGATAGAACACAAGTTCTTCTCAATCGTCTTTCTTTTTTTTGTTGGTTTGCATTTTGCTAACCTGCAGAAGAAATTATGTCCTTACGAGCTTGTGAAATGTTTGAGGACCTCCGCAGGGTGGAATCAGCCCTACTCGTCGGGTAATTAGCAGACTGCAGAGAGAACGATACAATATTTTTAAAAATCAATCATTTTCTGAAACAGCTATTTTTTTGTGAAATTTGAATCCAAGTCAGCAGGGAACCTAATATTAAGTTCTGACTTAAAAATATCTGTTTACTTGTAAAATTCTGTTTGACACAACTTCCTTATGTGACAGGATTTAATACTGAGGAAATCATGGAAATTCTTTTACAACATTTCTTGCACAAAAACATGATTTTTAATTGTTTGCGACATGTTGGCTTCATGCAACAAATCCTTGGTTTTGGGTTGAAACTGATAAATGATGAACAGAAACTACAAAATGTGCTTTCTACAATCTGCTTACGTGAAGAGATATCTCTGCTTTACATTCAGGCTGCAAAAGAGCGCTAGAGAGCAAGACCTCCTGCAAATAACATGAAAGCTAAATGTGTTACAAAAGGTTCTTTTTAATCTTTCTGAACACTGAACCTATTGTCTGCTATCTGCTAGTTATCGTGTTGGATTTGTAAATGCTGGCAGTACTTTGAGTGTCGTTCCTATACCTTCTGATAGATTTTTTTAGGTGCAGCAGGTCAAAACTTGACCAAATTTGAACAGGCTTTTCCCAAAGTTCCTCCTTAAAGCCAGATTCTTCAAACAAGAACATAAAATCCCACAACCCAATAAAAATCTTCCGTCTTTTGAAGTTCAGGAGAGAAAGATATGCTTAGTCTGTTGCTACCCAGTAAAAATAGATGACAAACAGAAGCTCATCCATGTGTGTTGTAATGCAATTCTCTTACTGTATATCAATTCAAAAATAATAACAAAAGTGCTCCAGTTTATCCAAATGCCAAGGCTGAGTTTTAAGCATGAATTGTAAAACTTTGCCAGATTCTATATTTGCTTAAGAGTTTTGGAATTGTCAGAAATTTTGCCGGGCGCATTTTCACACCTTTCGCTTTATGATGACTCCTGCACTGAGCCTAATAGGATTTTCAAAGATATCAGAGGAATATTAATTTAAAAACTAATAATTTTAAGTGAATTTTTTCAGCCTTTTGACAAAATGACATGCTAGCATCATTCCGATGAGCTCAGGCTGAAGTGTTTATAAGGAAAGCTGAAATTCAGTCATTCTGATTAGATTAGAGAAGCAGAATGATTGTTTTTTTTGTTAAAAGATGGTGAATCTTGAAATCTTTCTTCTTTTATTAATTATGCAGCTTTGGATCAAAAGGGCTTCAGAGTAAAGGCTGCACTTGAATTAATTTATGGCATTGAGAACTTCAAGGGGAGAGATTCAGCTGCTTTGAAGAAAAAAAAAAAAAATCGGGCATCCAAGACGGTCATCAAGTGTCATCCTTCAGCTCCAGAAGCTCAGGAGCAGCCGGCAGCTGTGTACGACTTTCCCGCTCAGACGCGGCGGTAGAAACCCAGCCTGGTGTCCGGCAGGACAGCAAGAAAAACGTCCAAAATAAGAATGGACTCTTTGGAACATCTCGACTGTCTAGAGGAGAAAAGATGAGCACCACCAAGACTCTTGTATTATGAGGGAAGTAAAGCATCCTGTGTGCATACTCGCATTTCTTTTCCAAAACACGAGCCCATGAATATAAGCTGGAACCACAACATTCAGGCAACCTTTCCCGGAAATTCAAGAGCAGCCTTTTTAATACTTGATCTGTTGAAAAGACTTTTAACAGATGAAGTGTTGAACATCAAAATTTCGAGAATTAAAACAAATTTTAGTTCATGACCAATGTTCCCTCTAAGCTGCGCGCCTGCGCAATCGCGGACTGCTCGCACAGTCTCAGCGCACAAGAAAATCTATGCAGCGCATAAAATAAAATCCACAATAAACGTATTAATTAATATCTTATACTACACCGAATCTAATATATTAAATTAGACGAGAAGGTCCTTGCTGCAGCAAACAGAAAGGGGCGGGGACGGACCACTGTCAGCCTCATACCTTATATGGAAATGGGACAGTTGCACTCCGGAAGTAAAGGGGGCGCTATTTCCTGTATTATCAGCGCCCTCCCGTTTTTATTTTCTTTTGAAAATCTTCACCTTTAGGAAAGAGTTTCACTCGCAGCATGTAGTTGAACTTCAATATTTGATTTACTTAAGCGCAGCTCACAGTTTTTAACAAATTCTGTAGTTTTCGGTGTACTTCTAAATCTGCTCCTTAGTCCCATCTTTTCGAGCCTACTGCTGCCTCTAGTGGCCTGGCCGTGGTAACACAACTAATATAATCAGGTTACTAAATCACCACAAGGTCTTTATTAATTTCGGCATTACTGGCACCGTAAAAGATAAATTATCTCATAAAACACCATATTTTTTCCACGTTTTTAAGGATGTAGAGCTAATTAAATGACAAACAATACTTTTATACATTATGAATAATATCTATATCTCCAT
>CAEGAF010123634.1:0-14051 GCA_903067075.1 Micropoecilia bifurca | reverse complement strand
GGTCTGTGCTAACCAGAAAGCAGTTGGGCACAATTTCGCAACACCAAAACCGTGAGTGAAACAATGACTAGTGCAGACGCTATATATAGTACTGGGGACCAATTTTTTATGATTAGACATCCATATTTGTAGTGAACGGAACAAATCATGTCCCGTTCAATACCGGACATAACTATGGCGTCTATTCTATGCGCCTTATAATGCGGTGCGCCTTATATATGAAATAAGTTTTAAAATAGGTCATTCATTGGAGGTGCGCCTTATAGTGCGGAAAATACGGTAATAGCGAAAATGGCTGCCTATCCTCCTTGGTGGCCTGTTTCTTCCTATCCCTGCGAGGCTTAAACACTCAGAATGGGAGTTTATGTTCCAGTATCTGCTCTGAAGTGGTATAATTTGGTTCTTTTCTTTTGGTGTGGAAAACTCATGTTACCTTGAGTAAATGAATGAAAAAGGCAGATAAAGACAAACATGAAACATTTTCATCTTTTCTAGTTAAAAATATGCATTTGAATTTTAAAGAGAAACCTCTGCAGGAACATCTACATAACGTTCTGCATGCCACATGATCTAGACTGGTGAAACTGTTTCCAGAGAAAAAACAGATAGTTTAAATAGTTTAAATATCAACAACTTTGCAAAGGTTATAGGTTTAGTGTGGGAATTTTTACCTGTCATTATTTGAACAGCAAATGTTTTTCATAATCAAAGAAATCACATCTTTTGTTAAATGGGTGAAACAAAAACAGTTCCTCTCAGGGTCTTCCAATGCGAGTCAGAGAGAAACTGCATAAGTTAGAATACACAGATCAGACAGAAAGGTTAAAGAAACTAATCTTTGTTACATCTTATTAGTTAGCTGGTCAGTTGTAAACTGTCAATCTAGGCAAAATGGAACCAATTGTAGTTGTGGCCTGTCATTGATGTGTGTCATTGCAGGTTGTGGAGGGGATGTTGATGGGCCCAATGGCTCCATTAGCAGCCCGGGCTATCCAAACAAGTATCCTGACAACAGAGAGTGCATCTGGTATATCACCACAACACCTGGAAGCAGTATTACTTTGACTATCCATGAGTTTGATGTGGAATTCCATGATAACTGCAACTATGATGTACTAGAAGTAAGTAATGTCCAAATGCTTAGCCACAAACAATCACATTCATGTTTCTAGGTCTGCTAAGCTGTAGCCAGTGTAAACTCAACTAGTGACATCTTTGGGCAGTTCTACTAGAAGTATTCTCCCCAAAAAAAGCAAAGTTTCTGATGGGGTTACATGGAAAAAAGTGCAACTCATCAATGCAGCAGAGTTGCCGGAATATTGCTATCATTTATTTTTGAAATTCAGAAATACAATGGAAACTCAAAAGTAAAAATAAAAAGTCATAAGCCTTTTATTGTCATTGAGCCTCCAGAACAACAAGATTCAATATGGATCACAATAGGTACATTAAGCCTATCAAACACCAATGTAATTAAATATCAACCTAGTTTAAAATCCCAATGAATAACCATTTAAAACTCTCACATCTTATGGAAAGAAACTCCTTATACACCTGGAAATTCTGTTTGTGATGGACCCATATCGCCTTTCAAGAGGGGAGCAGTTCAAACGGGTGATAACCAGGATGGGTGACATCTTTATGTTCTTTGCCTTGGACAAAATTCGCATGTTGGAAGGAAGTGGAAATCCGTTTATTCTGTTCACAGACTTGATTATTCTTTCCAAAGCTTTTTTGTCCACCACAGCCAGAGAACCAAGCAGAAATACAGTGTATAATAGTAATCTCCACTGTCAAGCCATAGAAGGATCTCAATAAATGTGCATATGTGGATTCAAATTGGTTTTCCTTAGAATTTCCTACAAAAAGAAGACACTGGTGTGCTTAGGGGTTAGGGGTTGTGCTGTCTAATGATCAGGTGAGACAGTCAGATATGTGTACCCCAAAAAGTGTAAATTAGTACACAATCTCCACACAAGCATTATTGATTTAAATCTGTGGTTAATTCTTGTTGCATTTCCTAAAGTCAACTATCAATTGTTTTGTCTTGGGATGCATTCACACCAGGCTTATTTAGTCTGCTTTAATCGTACTCCTGTTTGTTTGTCTAGAAGGTCCAGTTCGTTTGGGAAGGTGTGAATGTGCAATTGAACTCTGGTTCTCTGAAAACCTTCAGTTTTAATTTGGTTGAAGTGAACTCTGGTGTGGTCCAAATGAAATATGAATGCAAGTGGACCAGAGACCGCTCCAAAAGCAGGAAGCTAACTACAGTGCAGAGCATTCTGGTCAATATATTACTCTCTGCTCTGTTAGCAGAGATGTTGTCAGTTGACATGGCAATGGGTCTGCGTGTAGAGTAAAGCTGACCCAGAGTGTGAGGAAAAGCAGAATATAAATGGTTTAAATTTGTTTTTCAAATAGCTTATTGATACCAAAGGGAAATAAAATTTTGTACTGTTTTCTCAAGACAGTCTCATGATGAGGATGGCCAGTGTTCATAATTTTCTTGGTTTTATAAAAAAAAAATCCTTCTTTGCCTCATCGTCTCCGGAGGTTCCAGAGTCCCCAGAAAAAAACCAGAACAGAAACAGCCTTCTTTATTGGGCTGATGAGACTTCTTATGTCCCTGGCTCTGATGCTGCTGCCCCAACAGGTGATGGCAGCAGAGATGATGCTTTCAACAGCAGATTGACGGATGCAAATCTCGAAGAATCTTGGCTTCCTAAACAGTTTGAAATTTCACATGCAGCTGGAGGACAATAAGTGACTGTTGTCTCATTGCACAAATTCCATAGGAATTGAATGGAGGGGCATTTCTAATTTAATATTTAAAACCAAAGAACTTCCTATAAATCTTCCTGAATATAAAAACTGAGAGTCCTAAGACATATTTGTGTTGAGACAATAAAATATTTTCTTAAATATTTTTTTGAAATGTGCACAAAGTGGCGATTTTTGATATAGGCTAAAAGTTAACTTGCATTGACTTGTTTCTAGGTGTATGGAGGCCCAGACTTACAGGCACCCAGGTTGGCCAGGCTTTGCAGCACTACTTCCAACCCAATGCAAGTCTCTAGCACAGGAAACCAGATCACAGTGCGCTTTAAATCTGATGCCTACGTCAGTGGTCGAGGATTTAATGCAAGCTGGACAGAACTCCAGGGAGGTGAGTATGTACCAGTCAGTGAAAAATATTTTAGGAAAATAGATTTTGTTCCGTTATTTATAACCCCAAGAAACTATTTAATTTTCCCTCTTCCAACTGTAGCCACATGTGAGGCTTATTGCATTTTCTCTCTTTTGGAACTTAGGGAGGGTATGGACAAGAATGCACCCTCTTCAACATTTTAAAGCTTTTTGTTAATGTTCTAATGCGGAGCCAGAAACAATGGTTCCCAGACTGCCTGTGAGAAACTTTGTGTCAACTACAGGAAGGTAGTGACTATGTGTCTAGTAAGAACAAGCCAGACAGAGCAGACACAGAGCATGTGTGCTTGCTGTTCTCATTCTTGCAAGAATTAATAACGTGCTGCTTGAGAGAGAATCACTGGTCTCTGCTTGACAACTGAGAGTGAAAGTTAAATGGGGGAAATTCCTTTCTCTTCATTTTAATTTTTTCCATTATCAATAACTCACAGTCAATGAAATAGAGCTCTGAAATCCGGTTTTTAATAGTCAACTCACCATGTGTGTAGGACATACAGGCAAATATAAAGATAATCTCTCAAACATTAAAAAAAAAATAAAATAAAAACAAGGTAAAATAAGTGCATACAATAACACCAGGATTAAGGTTATAATCCAGGGATGGGTCAAACAGAGACGGGAGGTCAGCTGTCTGACAGCCTGGCGAATAAAGCTGAATATTTAGTTCCTAAACTAAATATTTTGCAAGCAATTTAAATATTTAGTTTGGAACTACTAAACTTATAAATTTAGGAATAACATGGTGAAAATATGACTTTGAAAAATTAGCATCCACATGTCTTTATCCAGGTCATTCTAAAGAAGCCAAATTATTTCTGATAATTTTTCACTATGCGACTTTACAAACAGCACCCCATATGAAATTCATTGGGCCAATGATCCATTACTGAGCTGATTTTTCCATATTTCATCTATTTGCCTGTTGTTTATACCTTGATGAGCTCCAAGTCTGAGATTGGAAGGACCTCCTACCATCACTCTAATTTTACACCACAGATCAAATTCTACACTAATAGTAAATGTTACTTCCAGTCAGAAGAAACATGTTGGTCAACTGAACTGGATCTTATCCAGAAAACTTGCTAATCCTAGTGATCAGGGCGCCAAGGTTGTCCACCAGCGGTCCATCATGTTTTTGTATTAAAAGATACAGGAAACGTAAAAATATTACTGGGTAATTATATGTTACAGAAAACATCACAAGTGAAACGCTAGTTAAACCCACAGCTAGTCTTAAAAACAACAAATCAAAACATACAATTAAAATTAATATCAGTTATTTGCACTTCTGTTTAATTCAAATTAAGTCAGCAGCCCCATCAGGTCCCCCAGGGCTTCAGGGCCCCCATAAATGCTAATATTTAAACACAGACCACAGACACGTAAATGTAACATTTGTTTACTGAGATGATCGATGCTGCTAAATTTTATTTAATGGTTTCAGCATACATAAATGAAAAGATTTTAAATTAACATTTAAATTGAAGATTTTAAGGAGCCTGCAAGTTTACTTTGTAAAAGTTCAAAAGACAATTTTCATAGTTAGATTGTTTTGTTACATCTACAATCTAATGCTATGAGTTTAATCTTTGAGTTGAGCTTTGTTTGTTCACAAACAAAATAGTGAACTGTAATTATGACTTATTGCTTTTTAGGTTGGCTAATTAAACTACTCCCCGTCTCCTAGATTCAATCTAACACAAAATCTGTTAGAGGTGCTGATGTTTTTGGCAGCAAGAGGGGCCTCTAAGTCAAATTCTGCTCAAGTTCTCATACAGCCTTGGACCAGACCTGCATGGTGATGTCATGAATTGGAGTTGTAGATGGTGAGGATAGGATGTGGTCATTGACTCGTTGCAGGTAGTTGTGAAAAATGATGCTTTTAGTGACAAACATAAAGGAGAACAGAAATCCAGGCAGCACAGGTGAGCGATGAGGCAAGGAAACACAGACACTGGTAGCATTGGGAATACAGGACATTAGACACAACAAATGACAGGGCTTACGACAATCAATCAATCAAATTTTATTTGTTTAGCACATTTCAGCAGCCAGGCATTTCAGAGTGCTTTACATAATTAAAATAAAAACAACATGTGACAGTGAATAAACAGTTAGAAAGACAAAGAGATTTTTTTTAAAGAAAAAGAAAAAAGGTTATAAAAGATAATAACATTAAAACCTGCGCCCCTTGTTGGACTTCAGTTAAATGTCTCACACCTCAGAGTTTTAGTTAAAACGCCATTTAACAAGGATTCTCACACCTCTAGATATAGATTTTACATAGAACTATGTGCTATGCTTTACATAGACAGTGAGAAAGAGAAATAAAAAGAAGTTAAACTAGATGAAAAGTAAAGACAAACATTAAAAACATCGAAGACATCAAAACCCGCAATTTAGCCATAAGGAACTCTAAACAGATGGGTTTTAATATGAGATTTAAAGGCACTCAGTGTTTCAGCTGTTTTACAGTTTTCTGGAAGTTTGTTCCAAATTTGTGGTGCATAGAAGCTGAATGTTGCTTCTCCTTGTTTGGTTCTGGTTCTGGAGATGCAGAACGGAATCAGAACCTCTGGTGTCTGGAAGGTTGATACAATAACAACATATCTTTAAGGTATTGTGGTGTTAAACTGTTCAGTGATTTATAAACTAACAATAGTATTTTAAAGTCTATTCTCTGAGCTACAGGGAGCCAGTGTAGGGACTTTAAAACTGGTGTTGTCTCCATCTTCCTGGTTTTAGTCAAAACAGTAGCAGCAGCTTCTGTATCAGCTGCAGCTGTTTGATTGATTTGTTAGTCAGACCTGTGAAGACGCTGTTGCAGGAATCAATGCAGCTAAAGATAAACACATGGATGAGTTTCTCTAGATCGTGCTGAGACATCAGTCCTCTAATCCTGGAGATGTTCTTCAGGTAACACGACTAGGACCCGACAAAAAGCAAGGGACACAATTAACACCAAAAATACACACAAAAAACAGTACTCTCCTCCCCACCCCAAAAGGCAGCTCCCAGATGCCTGTAACAGTCCAAAAACAACAAACAATGGAGGACCAGAGTCCAAAGCTAACACACAAGAAAAACACAAATTAAATCATTCTAACCACTCAACACGAACCTCTGAAAGCGCAACTGCAAGTTAAACCTGCGATTCACATAGAGCTACGCAACCAGAGCTAACATGGTGGATTTTAAATTCTCACCTTGATGTAAAGTTCTTCAAAGAAACTTAATTCTTCACAGGGTTTTGATGTAAATAGTCATACAGGTCAGCCTGCGTCCAGTTTGATTGAAAGGAGGAGCGCACAATCCACGTTGAGGTAAACTTCAGAAATCAAGCAGCTATAGCGCCGGAGGCAACGCGCAGAGGCTGAGCGATTGGTTCGCTCTCCTGGCTTAAAATGCATCAATTATATACCACTTTTAGGACTAAATCTGCTCTGCCAGAGCAACAGAGATGCTTGCAATCTGGCTTTAAAAAAAGCAAATCCCCGCCCCCCAATTATAAATGTTTCTAAAAAAAAAACAAGCAACGCTTAGACTGGTGGAGAGGCTAGTAAATCATTGTGGGCCGCCAGGCTGATAATACACTGGGGTAATACCTGAACTGTACTTGTTTTTAGCTTGTAGATGATAACAGGGTGTAAACTGTTTTAAGACTACTGATTTTCCAGTCATGTCAGCATTTAGCATTGACATGATTTTCTGGTGCTGAGACATAACCAGTGCATTTGAAATATGAAAGAAGACATTTAGCCAAAGACTAAATACATGTTATCTCCATTTCTTATGTGTTTTTATTTAGAGTGAGGTAAATCATTCCTGCAGTTTTAGGGTGCGTTCACACTGCAGCCTAAAGTGACTCAATTCAGATTTTTTGGCAATTCCGATTTTTTGCCGGGCCGTTCACACTGCCAGTAATGGACCTGTATGTGTTCTGCAGTGTAAACAAGCAAACAACCTGAAAGTGTCTCGCTTGCGCAGTAGAGGGCGCCATAGCGTCAGTGTTCTCAGTGTTGTGGCAACCGCCATAAAAAGAAGTGCTCAGTGTTTGCGGAAGTAAATATGGAGGCTAGAGGTGGAGCTTAGCTACATATTTGAAGTTGTTCTCCGACCGGAGCAACATATTAAGAACTTAATCCTCATATAGTCTGACGTGATTGTTGTTTTCCTTCCCACTTGCGTGCATCAGGACACAGAATAGTGAGATTTGTTGAGAATCAGTGACGTTCAGTTCGGATGAATGAGACCTGGACGTTATGTCACATTTGAATCGGATACGTATATCGGATATGAGTCACATTCGAAAAAGAATCCGACCTGAACTGTTCACACTACCATGAAAAGATCGGATACAAGTCGCATTACTCAAAAAAAATCAGAATTGTGTCACTTTAGGTTGCAGTGTAAACTCAGCCTTAGAAGAACCACAGTAATCTGAAGTTTGTGGTGTTTGTTCCTGCAGGCTGTGGGGGGCCAGTCACTGCTCCTTCAGGGGAGATCCATTCACCCCTGTACCCAGCCAGCTATCCCAACAATGCAGACTGCTCATGGATGATCAGTGTGGATGCCAGTCACCGTATCCTGTTAAACTTCACCGACCTGGATATAGAAAATCATAGCAACTGTTCCTTTGATTATGTCACTGTAAGAGACTTTGTAAATTTGTTTATGAAATAAATGTTAATATAAAACAACGGTAAAAAATAGGGCATGGAAGAAAAATTTGTTTTCCGGTTAACCACACTTTGTTTCAGTCATTTTAGCTACACACCTTTTAAAGGTCTATGAACTTTTTCTCCTACTGTAGATCCATGATGGTCCGAGTATATTATTTCCTCTGCTTGCCCATGTGTGTGGGTCCAGCCCACCCCCTTCCATCACCTCCACCCAGAACACTATCTATGTTCGCTTTAGATCAGACTCTAGTCAGAATCATCGAGGCTTCAGTGCTAGATTCTCTGAAGGTAACATTTTCTTCTTTTTTATAATAAGTTTCTTGTTGTGTGTTATTTTATCTATCCATTTCACAAATGCTAACAGAATGCATAGCTGCTGATTCTCAGGTGCATCATGTAATGAAACACAATATGATTATTACATGATCATATTGTGCTTCCACCTGTTTCTCATATTTTCTTCAAAATGTATTTCGGTGGGCCTGCAGTGGACTATTTAATGAATGGGCACTGGGAGAACTGCTCTCCTGTTTCAGGTAGCGGAAGCCCAGATGTGATCACATCCTAGTATGGATAACGCCAACCTTTTGTTTGACAGCTTGTGGAGCAACCATTATAACAGACAATAATGGTGGGGCAATTTCATCACCAAGGTATCCAGCAAATTATCCACCAAATCAGAACTGCAGTTGGATCATCAAAGCACAGGAACCATGTAAGCTGTGGACTGCCTTTGTCAAATTAATAAATATGTTTTGTATTGTTTTATGCTATATATGATATACTTTGTTAAGCCTAAAAAATAATTTCTTCTGTGTTTTCTGGCTAGTCAACCATGTGACCCTGTCCTTCACTGACTTTGAGTTGGAGAAGATAAACTCCAATTGCTCACACGATGCTGTGGAAATACTTGATGGAGATAATTACCAAGCTCCCTCTATAGGTGGGTATGTTACATACAGATAAAGTCTTCTACAAATGGAGGCGATGGTGATAGGGGTTCGCCCTGCAATCGGTTGTTGGTTCAATCCCTGCTCCGCCCTCCTCTATTGTTGTGGGCAGGACACCTCACCCACCATGCCTGCTGGTGGTGATCAGAGGGGCCTTTGGCACCAGTGCATGGCAACCTTCTCTCTGTCAGTCTGTCCCAGTAGCTTGCCACCATCAGCATGTGAGTGTGTTCATGGATGGGTGAATGCCTTTAGTGTGAAGCTTGTTGGGGTCATTTGGACTTGATATAGCTCTATGAAAGTCAAAGCCATTAACCATGTACACATTTCTCACAATAGTGTGCTGATATTCTGGCCCTGCCAGAATTTTCACCAGTTCTATCAGGAACTGACAGAACTGTTGCAACTGGGCCAGGTTTTCAGTCCTCTTTGTGACAGACATGTTTTCAACTCTGCTATACATTTATTTGTGAGCCTGAGAACACCTTGCTATGATCGCTCCAAAACATGGACTTTGTTGTTTTTAAACCACTTTGACTAATGATGAATTCCATTTGTAGGCAAAAATGGGGAAATCATTCATATTTGTGCCTCCATTTTAACCAAATGGATAACACTTTATTTGAAGGGGTGTGAATAAGACTGACATGACACTGTCATAAACCTGACATAACATCTGTCATGAACATGAATAGGTTTTCATGAATATTTGACTTGTCAAAGTGTCATTTGGTAAATTGTGACACTTTTAATACAAAGTTGACTTTATTCAAAATGTCTTTGTAATGACAACTTGACATTAATCTAGACAAAAATGTCATAAATATGTCATAATATTTGGCAACTATAAATGGGCGACTGTAGTCAACGTTATTGTCTCAAAGAAAATGTAGAGTTAAGAAGACACATACCTTATATGTATTAGGCAGTGACGTGCGGTGAGGTTCATTGCTGGTGAGGCACTGACTTATGACTTAGACACATCCATGTTATTGGACCTAAGGAAATTTTGCGCATGCGTACAATGCTTGGGGGGGTCAGGGGTGGGGCAAAAAAACTAACCTTTTATATGTCATCCATAGCCGCGTTAACTCAGTGAAACTTAAAAATGTAGGTATTAATTTCGTGCTATAATCCACGGCAAAGTGATCTGTATTCGCCACTACGCAGACTCGTTGCCATAGCAACTGACAACAATGCCACTTCATGTATTAGGATTTAACACCAAAAAACATTCAAGAATTTTGCACACAGAACAGAACATTTACTTTGTTGTTGTACAACGTTTTAGGCTTAATGTTTTATTAATAAATAATTGTTGTGGTAGATTAGCTACCGCTTGTACTTTACTGAATTACTTAGACATACAAACCAGCCCACAAAACGCACATTTCATTTAAAAAATAAAAAAAATATCTTATTGCTGTCTTACCTTTACGTATCAATGAAATCCATCCACCCCTAATTCTGCACAAAAATATCCGTTCATTCAAAGCCAAGTTTATCCTCGGCATGTCTTTTCTATTCCGTTTGTGAATCATCAAACTGTCTTGAAGTAAAACTTTCAGCTCCGTGTTGGTTTTCCTTTAGTTATCATCTCCTTTTTCAATTGAAAATCCACTTTAGAAAAGTGTTTAAGTGTCAAAATGTAGTCTTTCATGTTGACGTCAGAAGAGAGAAGAAAACAAATATATTGCTGTACAGGTCCTAGCACTGTGCCTTACTCTGCAGTTGTGCAGTCACAATATCTGGGATCATGAGCACCCCCTGGCATGAGGCTAGAGAACTGTCTGCCTCACCTCGAGTCTGTTCTCTGCTGTTTCTTATCGCTCCTCCGCACACAAAACACGATACACACACAGTGAGTGACAAAAAACACTGTACATTAAATACATAAGCGAAATTATGGAAAATCAGTCCATATATTAAATGTTTTTAAGCCATTTTATTGCCGGCGTACAGACAGGACAAACATGCTGTCATATAATGGCAGTTAGCGAGCGATTACGTAACCCAAGTGAGGCTGAGCTCACTGCTGCCTCTCCGGCTTCGCTTCTGAGCATTTGAATGGGAAAATGCGAAAATCCAGCGATTTTCAAGAAAAACTAATCAGAATTGGTTAAGCTAAGTAAAAAATAGACACTTAATAGTACAAAACCACTGGGTGAAAATAGTATTATAAATTATTTTATATTATATATTATTTTTCCATGATGACAAGTTCTGTTAAAATGGACAGGCTGAGGCTCTGCGGTCAGGGGAGGCAGGTGAGGCAAAGCCTCGCATGTCACTGGTATTAGGTGACAAACTTCGGCTTCTTTTTAAAGAGGAGGTCTGACCATTATGGAAGATGTCTTCTTCACCAACACACTTCACACCTGTACGTGAACTGCTGCCTCTCACTGGAGGAAATGGTGTATTGTACTACTTAAAACAGCTTTAAATAATGTTTCAAATGCTAAGTTCATAAGTGCTTTGTAGACATCTTGCTGTAAAACGTAAGGATCAATTAAATTAAGAAATTTAAGACTAAACAAAATGGCAGAGAAACATAATATTACCACATAAAGCTAATTTTTAAAGTTTAATTGGTCATAATTTTATAACAAATTTATGTCAGATCATGATTTATTGGTTAATGTCAAGTTGTCATAACGAAGACATTTTTGTCTAAATTAATGTCAAGTTGTCATGACAGACATTTTGAATAATGTGAACTTTGTATTAAAAGTGTCATAATTTACCTAATCACACTTTATGATAGCAGTCATAAATATGTATGAAGACTTATTGATGTCCATGACAGGTGTTATGTTGTGTTTATAACAGTGTCATGTCAGTCTTATTCACACCCCTTCAAATAAAGTGTTATCCACAAAGGTTGTATTGGATTACCCAATCAGAAGCTTACAAAGCAATGACTTTACTATTTTGGGCTTTTTACTGCTTGGTGCATTTTAACTTCCAAAAAGTTATCAAAAATGATTGCATTATTTTGTAAATTATTCAATAAAAATAATTTAGGATTTACTAACTGACCAAAAAACTCGTTTTGTTTTTTTGTCAGGGCGCTACTGTGGCTTTGAAATACCACATCCGGTGACGTCCTTCAGCAACTCTTTGGTGATCAATTTCGTCTCTGATCACTCTGTCTCCAAGAAAGGGTTTAGAGCCGCCTATTCTGCCTCCACCTCCAGTAAAGTGGAACCTTTATCAGTTCAAACTTATACTAAGACAATCTCACATTTGCTAATCTTAAGCCCTTTTGTTTTAATTCCTCAGGTTGTGGCGGGGATCTGGTGATGCAGAGTGGTGCATTTAACAGCCCTAACTATCCAGATGCTTATCCTCCAAACATGGAATGTGTTTGGACGGTTAGGAGTTCACCAGGGAACCGTATACAGATCTCATTTATGTGAGTTTTGAAATATGGAGAGCTATCTTTTCTCAGATAGTGTGAAGGAAGAAGTAATTCATATTTTTAATTGTTTGGTTTGTTGTCCTTACTATCAAACAACCCATTAAGTCATTGCTAATATCATAACACCGTATCACCCTGCTACATTTCATACATTACTTGCTTTTTTGTGTGTTGCTAAAAATTATATTTTGTTCAGTATGTTTCACCTTCAAGGAGACTCAGACTGTCAAAATGACTACCTGGAAATTCGAGAAGGCAGTTCAACTGGATCTCTTGTTGGTCGCTTCTGTGGAGCCTCGCTGCCCTCCAACTACACATCTGTGACTGGTCACATCCTGTGGGTTAAATTTGTCTCGGATGGATCAGTTAGTGGGGCCGGATTTAGAGTCACCTTCTCGCACTGTAAGTATTCCGTCTTCAAAAATAGAATACTGATCCTGATCTGCTGCAATGTGTTAAATGACTAAGAATCCCCTTCCACCCTCACCATGGTTTGTTCTCCCTGCTGCCCTCTGGGAAAATGTTCAGCAGCTTCAAATGCAGAACAACCAGATTTCACAACAGCTTTATCTATTATTGTTGGAGTCTTGGAACGACATTTCTTTCAATTGTACATTCAAAAATTTTACATTTTTAAATGTACAATTTCATGACAATGAAATCTGTCTATGTCTATATCTAGATATTTTCATGTTATGTGAGAAAATATTTACAGCTGAACCCCAGCATCTTTTTTATTAATTTTTAAATTAATAAAAAAAACAACTTAACATCGAAAGTGTTGGAAAACTTTAAACTTTTGATTTGAGTACAATTATTCAGTGGGAATAAAGCACTGGAACAAAGGTATTTTTGACCATCCACTTTGCACTGTCTGGATCATGCACCCTGACTCAGTGCTTTGCTACAAGCCAATGGACATGACCTATTTGTCAATTATTTTATGAGGTTTATCAGTAACTAACCAATTGGCAGTTGCAATTTCTCTCAAAGTACACACCTTTTAACTGGAGGAACTGAATTTCTGTTTCCGTCGGCAGGGTTCATCATTGCTGACATGCTGAATCAGAAATTGTTGATCATTGTTGTCAGTGGGGAACATGCAATCCCAACAGCCGTTGCCCAGAACATTTAGAGAGCCTTTCCAAATGCTTTTCCAAAACCCAAAGTCTGGAATAATGCAGGATACAGATCATAGCTGTAATGTCTTGAAGAACAGAGGAGGCTCGGACCATTTTCCGTATCTCTTTATTGTAGTGCTAACACGAAGTAACCACAGAGTGGGAGCTTACAAGTCTCACAATAAAGGACTGTACCAACTCAGGTAAACCGTGGGGGGTAAATACACCACAATAGCCTATAGCTAACCTCATGTCCAGTTTAAATGAAACTTTTGTTGATCTCAAACAAAGCAGATTTTCACAGAAAACACACTCAACCTGCCTGCAAGATGCAATATTTCTCTTTTATTTAAGGCAATTATAGTGGCACAAAGTCCTTCCCTTTCTCAAATGGGGGATTGGTTTAAAATTAGAGGTGTGCTGATCGATCGATCACCAATCATAATCGGCCGATTTCCGTGAAATCAGTGATGATCAGGATCGGCCGATCATTGGCTCTGTTACCGATACCGATCACCTGCATTTCATTTCCCAGCCTGTCTGTCCAGCTGGTGTCGTCTTTCCTTCACTGCGCAAACGCGCAGCAACAAATTCTAAGCGATGTGTAACTATAACGCACTGAGTGAATGAGGACGTTTGCGTGTTGCGGCGGAAAATAGAAGCAGGTCAA
>CAEGAF010123629.1:0-21687 GCA_903067075.1 Micropoecilia bifurca | reverse complement strand
GCCCATAACCCACCACGCTTTTGTGAATATTTCCCGTGCTTCGCTATCTTTTTTTTATTAATATAAAAAAAAAATATTTGTATAACCCCCCCCCCCCCCCCCCCCACTCCTTTGAGGTTCCCATTTTGGGGGGCATGGGCCACCTCCCAGATTGGCTGAGCACCTGCTGCTCTCCAATATGCCCACCCGCTCCCCACAGTGTCACAACAGGCCTCTCATTCACACTCCTTCAAGGCCCCCCTGGCCCCAACATCTCCCCCACTTCCCCCCCTGGCCCCCCATTCTCACTGCCTCTGCCAGGTGGGGCCAAACACATGCCCGCTGTCTCATAAACACAAAGACTTGCCAGCATTGCCCAGTTAGCAGCAAGGATTCCTGAGAGACAGACTTGTGTTGAGGGAGGAGCCCAAACAACAGAAAGAGAGGAAGAAAAAAAAAAAATCCCACAAAAAACATCCAACCTAGGCATCACGAAAAGCAGATGACAGACAAGACACAAACACACACGTTTAAAATTAATTAGACAATGCTGAGAACAAAAGGAACAAAGGCTCAAAAATGCTTCTGGGAGCTGCTGCCTACAAAATGATAAAATACCTCAAGAATGAAGAAACGCACAACAGAGAAAGGAAGAATGGCTCAGATAGGAAACTGCCCTGTCTGGGGTTTCTTAATTTTCTCCAAAGAGGCAATTTTGACAAATATGTCTGACCATCTAACTACACTGTTTTCCTATTAACGGCCTTTACTGGAAAGCAGCAGCACTATGAGCTCCAAAAGTCAGTCAATAACTCGTCTGGTTCTCTGGTCTTTTTTTTCTTTACCTTTTCAACAACTGGCTGCTGTTCTTTCTTTATTCATCTGCATGTACGGCACTCTCTTCTTCTCCTATTAACCTGTCCCTCTCAGCAGACGATTTGCAGCAATCTCAGTCAGGCAAAACCAATTCGACAGACAGTGTAAAGCTCTCCACTTTCCCTAAGCTCTGATTGGAGCTCTTGAACTGAAAATTATGTTTTCACAGCTTTCTAACACTGAATTAATGCCAATTATAATAGGCATCTGAGATGAGGAGGCAGAGAAAGCAGCTGCTATATTTTAAGTCAAAGGAACATATTGTCAGAGCTAAATGTTAATATGACATCCAGCTTCTGGCTGTTGTAATTTGCATATAGAGCATCAACGACACTTAAAGATTTCATTTTTCAATTCCTTCCTCGCTCTCCTCGTTCCTTTCTCTCTCCCTGTCTGCTCGTCCCAGTGATGTATGTCAAAACAGAGTAACAAAGACAGCTTGTGGAAGTAGAGATCATGAGAACAGGGACAATGTTCTCTCATCTTGTACATATGTGAACGCTATTAATCCAATAAACACCAGATAACAAAAAAATGCAGAAGAAAATGTGGAATGAAAGGAGTGGTGAGAAATAAAGAAAAACGTCAACAAAGGGGGATTTGTGTGGTGACAAGGAAAAGAGATGGTTTGCAAAGCAAATACTCTGTTTTTTAAATGTCACTACTGCAACCTTTAAGTTGTAATGCATTTGTTCTCCTGCCCCTGCCTCTTAGCTCTACCACTTACCTTTTGCACAATTTACACCAAAGGCTACACAGTGTGACATACCAGTCAGGAGTTTCCATGCAGTTGTAATGAGTCAAACGCCGATTTAAGAGTTTGGACATATTTTAACAGTTTTGCAGATATAAAGCACTTGCACTAGTTTTTGGTGCTCATTTACAAGTTGGGACAAAACTTGCAACTCATTGCAATAAGATTCTGGCTGGATGTTTGACCTCTCTTCTTGGCAGTGTTGGTTGAAATCCTTCACATTGTTTTCTTGGGGGTTTTTTTGGCACAGGCTTGACTTTTGATTAGACTACACAGATTTTCACTAATGGAGAATTTGGAGCTTTTAAAAAGGCCACACAGAAAGCTTTTGGTTTTCTAAAAGCTGTTTTTTATTAATGTTTTGTGTCTTTATCTTATTGTAACAAGAAACTGCCCCAGATTTTAACCCCTCAGATGCCAGGCATCACCTTCAGATGAACAACTGAAACTGATTTGGATGTTCAAGAACAACCTAGAACCCAACGAAGCTCGAGTCTCAGATTGCATGTCAGGGTTGGCATACGAGGTCATAACTTACTTCTTTAGGTTAAAAAGTTTAAAAAACATTACTTTATATTTATGACTCCGTTTGCTTGCTGTTCTTGAACCCTTTTGTTTTTTTTTTACGCTAACGCTTCAGGATAAACATCTGTTTTTGTCTGTCTTCATCCGCCGCTCTCCTTGATTTCAAGTTGCGAGCCACTTTCTTGTGCCGAGATGCGTGTGCTTGAAATTACAGTTGAAATATTACACGCTCTGTGCAGGCAGAGTATCACAAGTGCAGTGTAATTCCCAGAGATGATCACACCTGTTCCTGCTCCATCTGGATCTCCAACGTTGTCTTCTTGTATTCAGTGCTCCTTGTTGCTGCATCCCTCCATAGTCTTCACCTCGCTTGGCGGTTTGTGCTCTTTGATAAATCATTTATCAGCAGAGTCAGACAGGTCATGCATCAAAGCCTTTTCTGATGGGGAGATTCTGCACATTTCCTCTGGAAAATATCCGTCCTGTGTGTGCTGATTGGGTGGCAATGGAGCAGAAATGGAGATGATGCGGGTCGAGGGTTGCTATTATTGAAACATGAATTGTTTAAAAAAGAAAAATTATGCAGATTGACTCTCAGCTCTCTTTTTTGCCTCTAAAGAAAACAGATTTACAAAATAAATATATCTACATTTAGGCAAATGAGATGAGCATTAGAAAATGCTGGAGAGAATTGGGCCTTATTCTGCAATGGCTCATCTCTGGAGGCTGCTCCGTGGTTGTAAAACCTCATTAAAATGAGCAGAGATAATGGAAACAAGCTTGATTATCTAGCTAATGACATGTTGTCTCATAAAGGAACAGAGGAGCTACAGAGCAGGCATTAGCTACTGTACATTACTGCATAAAGGGCAAAACAGATCATAATTATGACACTTTAGGCTAATGGTCGTGTTAATATGCAGTAAATGTAAACAGAAGTCGGGGTCAGAGTTGGATTAAGTCACCTTTATTCAATAATGAGACACATTTTGCATTGATAGCACATCTACAGCCACACAGGCATTGAATTTGGAGTAGTTTCTGCTCACGACAAATTTCTAAAATGAATGCTACTCGTTTGACCCTAATGAGCGGCACTTGGTTGGCCTTCGCCACACCTTTGGCAATTTTTGCACCAGCCTGCACACTGCCAGGTTTCTGCGGCAGGTTCCTGTTGCAGGAAGCGCTACAAAAGTCTACTGAGCAAGAGAGGGAATGCAGTGGGTCTGTGGCTATCTGCCCAGGGAGCAGAGGGATTTTTTTGTGTGACTGAGTGTGTTTTTTTGGACTCCCATTCGTTTTTTTCCACTCACACAGGACCTCTATTGTGATTTCTCTGGCTCTTTGCGGTAACATTTGACAGAGGGCTTCTGCCATTTCCCTGCTTGGCTCTCTGCAGGACTTTAAGAAGAAAGACAAGTGAGAGACTACATCCTGAATTATCTTTCAGAGCGGTGATGTGGAGTTTTGAAATGTCAACTGATATGAAAGGATCCTCCTTTCAGATTTGTTTCTGCCATTTACACATTTTACAAGTGTTCTGCATTTAAGTCACATTAATGACTGGTCATTTGATGTAATTATAGACAAATTCTTATCTAAAGGCCAAAAAAAATGTCCTTTAAATGTCAGATTATGTGGTTCGCTTTAGAAAGGTAAAAGTATAAGGTCTCATCTTCATCGCTATTACATATTCATTGTGATATGCTGTTGACATTTGGGGTTTCTCAGCTGTCAGACGGATGTTTGGAGATCACCAACCTGCGGGATCAAATGTCAGCCCAGGTGACTACGTCCCTCCTCCTCCCAGTTGCTCATGCCTGTCCCTCCCCACGCTGGAGCCCTCCTCCCCTGTCAGTCATCCGCCTTCTAGCAGTGGGCGAGGCTGAGCGAGTCCAGTCACATCTGTTATTTTACAGGCAGCTTGCGTTCAGCCCCAGGGATCTCATTATTTCCCGAGCTGTCAAGGGAATCGTTCATGAACCACTCAGCCACACGACGATACACACACGCACAAACACACGCGCGCTCGCTCTAAAATTGGATGCTTTCAGACAAAAAAATGTAGGCATTTCTTCCTTATGGTGGAAACTTGCTCAACTATACATGCGCAAAGACAAACAGAGCCACGTGGAGGATGGTGCAGAGAAAATCTGCAAGGAAAAAAAAAAGAGCAACAACTCAATATTCGGGGCTTGTAGTCTGGCCCGTGGCTGTTTATATGGGATTAAACTTTGCCTACAAACAGATGCGCAAGGGGAGAAAATGCAGTCTTCAAAGTCAAAAGGCTCCAGTCAGGAGGCAGGGAGGTGCAGACTTAGACGTCCAACTGCAGCTTCGATGCTTCTTGATGTTAGACAACTACTTTGCAACCCATTTCCGACTATCTTTGACATGGGAATATAGGTAAATACTTATTCCTGTGTGCTTATAAAAGGATTAAGTGAGGCTTTAAGGGATGACTGTGAGAAGTATGTTATATGTATCTTAATGCAACCAATTGTGTTTTTTTAGGGGTAACTTGCTGTCATATCTTTGCTGACACAAACACATTCGCACGCAAAGAAGTCTTCGTCTTTGCTTAGATGGATTTCAGTTCTATTTCATTTTTCTGTCTGATACAAACCACCTTACATTATACAGTCAAGAGAAATCTTGAGTAAAAAGAAAAAGCACAAAGAAAACTTCTGCAGTGTCTGGCTGAGGGAGCCCCTTTGCTTTGACTAAGGGGAGAGTGATGAGTGAGCAGATGAGAACTGACAATTAATAAGAATACATATAACAAGTCGATCTAACAAGTGACTGGAGATGTTACATCAGCAACTCTAGAGAGAGTGCAAGATTAAATGAAAAGGAGAAGGAGTGCGGAAAATAAACAAAACTATAGAACCAGCAGCTGGGCCTATTCCTGCACAGAGGTTTTAGTACCACCTGAGGCATCAGAGTTTATTAGAAACTTTAAGCTCCAAAGTGAAAAAGGTAGCAAACTTCCTTTATTCGATATTTACTGACCTATCACAAAATCTGCTGCTTGTTAGAAAACTATATATAACATCTTTCCACCCATTTTTCTTTGATCACCAAGCCCGGCTTGCAAAATTTATCCAACAGGGAAACTGAGACATCCCTCTATTAGACTGTCCTACTCCTTCGCTGATAAAAGCAAACATGGATGGATCTCTTCCAAATGAAATCCATTTGTCATCTCAATTTGCAGAAGCAACTTGACATTCCATTTGCCAGCAAGAACTTGCAGCTACTCAGTGCTTCTGATCCTGAGGTATTTGAACCGTAGTAGAAATCGGAAAATCCTCCAGGTTATTGGTTCACTGTGGGGTCTCCTCTTGGTGTAAAATGTCTAGACAAAAGGGAGGTCACTGTGAAGCCTCCTGTTCAAATGCTAGAATAATTTCTGAAGGCTCCCTTTAATGAAATGAGCTTCTCAACAAGTTTTATGGATGAACCAGACATCCTTGTAAGAAATTAATGTCATTCTTTCTGCCATAACAAAAATCTCTTGACGATTTATTAAGGCTCTTCACCATGTACCAATGAAACATCCTCATCGTAGCATTACAACATAATACGTCTTTCCATTTCTTGCCCCACCGCTCATCAAGATGTTGATGTCATGAGGTGGAGTTTTTAAGGTTATGAGGAGATGACGCAAAGACCCATTTATGAGGAGAATGGTGATTTTATTGATGAGGGAACACAGAAAACAGTCCACGACGGGCAGCACGGCAGGAGGTAGCACACAGCTAAGATGCCGGTAGCAACAGTCGATACAGGACTAAAGACTAGCTACACAATCCAGGACTTCACAGTTCTACTGGAGAGTGTAGCACAAGACAGACTGAATGCAGACTCAGACACGACAGGGACCCAAGAAGAACACAGACAACAGGTGAGACTAAATACACGGGGTAATCAAGGGAACGAGACACACCTGGGAGGCAATCAATGGGGAAGATGCAGAGACAAGACTCAGGGAACAGGATCACACAGAAGAAACTCAAAAATAAACACACAAAAACACACGGATTATAACAGTAGAGTATTGATATTCTTCACCCGAGACAGATACCCACTCCCAAATCAGAGTATTTTTTCTGTTCCATGCAGGTCAATGCTTGAAAGCACCAACAAATCATCAGCAAAATGGTACAGTTGTAGTCAAGAAGTTGCTTTCTTCTCTAAAGCTGTTTCTTGAAATCTTGCCAATGGATATAACAGTCAAAAACCTCATTCTGAGACATTGAGAAGCTGACTTATACCAACCACTTGAAAGTCGACTATCCTACTTAAGTGCACTGAAGAACAAAGCTTAAAGACAGCAAAAGATCACCAGATTTGTTGGGGTTGGTTTTTCTCTATCGTGAGATCTTGTCAGAATACACCAAGGCAATGAAACTAGAGCCCAGCTCAAACTGGGAATGATCAGTGTCTGTAGTCCACAAGGGCTAACAAAATCCACTTGGGACATAATGCCTTGTACCACATACAGCACTTATTCAACATGCTACCCCTAAACCACATTTAGTAAAACATATGGAAATGATTGCATACCTCCGCCATGAGAACTTCCTGATATATCTAGAAAGATTAAGTATCTATCTTACGTAGCCAACAAACCTGCAGCACATGTGATCTAAATTTTCTTTGAAATCCGACCCCTTCATTTTTCACTGCTCACTTTCAATGTCCATTCAATAATTCAGCACACTCTTTGCTTTTAGAAAACATTTCCGTGCTAGCATGCCTTTTGTGTTGGTGGGACACCATCAAGCTGCTAGGAAACCATGTCAGCATTTTTCTACCACTATCTAGTCTGGCCTAGTGGTTTAAGATCAGAAGTGGACATTAAAATTCATAAAGGAAGGCTATAAATCTAAAGGGATGTTAGAGAGCAAGGCGAGGAGATGAGAAGATGAGCACAAGCCCTAGGTCAGCTTGGCCAGACATCAAGCCTCAGGCCAAAGCAAGGACTCAGTCTTCTTGTTTTTCTTGCCTGGGGAAGCCGACAGCCTTTATTTTTTCACAGACAAACTGAACTGTCTTGCAGGAAACCTCACAGAAGTACAGTCCTTTTCATAGTATTTTTGGGAATGACAGACTTGCTTTCCAGGAAATATACAATCTGATGTTTATGCCGCTTCAGCTACAGCAGATTAACCTGCTTGTCCAACTGGAGAGGAACAGAAACTTTGAACAGACTCAAATCCTACTTTAAAAGAATTTTAATCCCCCAACTATCTTAATGGTGTACTAGCTGAAAAAAAAATCCTTGATCTGATGCATTGCTGCGAGACAAGCTCCACCACAGTTTCGTATTTATAATATAATCTCTTGCCGAGAGCTACACACCAGCTTAGACAATCCTTTTTAACCAGCGTCTTATCCGGAGCCTTGTCCACCCTGCGACAGTCATTTAAATACTCTCTCCACATTCCTCTCAACGGAATATTTAAGATTATTTTCCATTTCCTTCCTCCCTTGGCTGATAATATTTTGACATGGACAATACTGAGTCCTTTTTAAGGTAAATAGACAAATAATAATAATAAAAAGCAATGTTTTGGACTAATGGACAAATAAATGCAGTAAGAAGCAGCTTGACTGATGCCTGTCAAAAAAGGGCTGAGATGCATTTAGAAATAGAACATTTAAATGGAAAATATTCTATTTACTTCAGTGTAGTTACATTTTTTTTTCATTAGAAAGCACAGCATCTATCTTTGCCTTTCCCCATATTTCCTTCTTTTATGCTCTTTGCTTTCAGACACGTTTGCAACACTCCAGTGAAGCTAATGGATTTTTGATTCTTTCACCAAACACATTTACGCTCTCTAATCAAAAAGCCTGAAGAAAAGAAGGGAAAGGGATACAATCTGAACTATTAGGCCTAAATATATGTACATCATGATGGTGGCTCTGCTGGTGCAGGAGTTAACTTGTGCTGCTCTAGTATGACACCTAGTGGTACTCCACGATTCGGTTGGAGGTTGTGCAAATTTAAAAAATTTCTTCTTATTCATTTTATAGTCAAAGCAGTAATAAAAAGGACCAAAGCTCAATTTGGTACCACATACAGCAATAGAGACTGTTGGGGAAAAAAATCTTATTATTGCAGAACTATATCATTTCTGTTGTGTGAGATTGGGTAGCTGTAAAATCGATTTAACCTTTTACCAATAAATGTGAAGGGAAATGTATCTGTGTTTATTCAAAGAGAAGAAACTATCAACCAACTGGAAGTAAAATATATTCAACTCAGATTCACAACGGAGCCTCCTTGTAAATGAAAACAAAAGGAATCAACCTATATTTTTTTTATAGTGAACCATATATCCAAAACTGCATAGTCAGACTGCACCATGTGAGCCATGCTGGCTCTTATTTTTTTTTTAGCATGGTTCTTCTGTAGTTTCAGATTCGCAGCAGTGGGAGTGAATATTTTATGCTGATCTGTGAAGAGGAATCCTTGATCAATTTGATTCATTTTCACCTCCATATTTTAAAACCTTTTTTTTCCTGGAAGAATCTTCATTTCCTTTTCATGCAAGTGGTAAAAAGTATCTCTTCTGTACTCTGTAGGTTCTAATACCTTTTTAATTCCCTTTGGAGTTGGGAAACGGGCAGAAAATGTGAATTTTGGGAATTAAGAAATAAGCTTTGTACCATGGTAGCACATATATAACATTTATCAAGTCTACAACAGCTCTATAGATTTTCTGCCACATGTCTGCCATTATAATGAAGACAGCCGATGTCAACACAGCCCCAGTTTAATGAGTGGATTTTCTGACAGCCTTTCTTTGAGTAATTCAAAGCAAAAAAGCAGCAATGTTGGTGGAGACTGAGCTTTTGAATTTTATTATGAAAACAAAATAACTGTTCAGCAATGAAATAATGATCAAGTAGAAATAATTTTTTGGTTTTTGTCATATATTTTGTCACATTTGTAATTTTCATTATCTATCTCGAATAGAATATAGTTTCACTACGACTGCATAGAAAATGTATGTATTTTAGGCGCAAGTCAGTATTGGGAAATGATTCAAATGTTCACAATGAACTTTACATTTTGTTGGGTTTTTTTTTGCTTTAGGTGCTTTAGATCTTTTCCTAAAAAACCCCTGATTGTTGAGGGATCTAAATCTATCCCGGCTGCAGCGCCTTTCTTCTTTTTTCTTCTGACAGACAGAGGTGGAAGGGATTTCTTTTAAAGTAGCCTCACATAACACAAAATAGCAGATGGAATGACATTACTGATTCAATTCATACACAGCAAAGAGATCAAGAGCCTCAGAAGTTCTGAAGCTTGCAGAGGCTTAGAAAGTAATAAAGGTGAATGTGGTTTATTAAAGAAGGTGGGTGTTTATCTTAACGTTGTGTGCAGGCGCTGCACAGAACGTAAAGTCCAATGTCACAGCATGATTTAGCTAACAAAAATAACTCGAGTGCCACTTTTTTCAGTTTTGACTCTCATACCTCAGCTCTGTGGAGGAGGATTGATCATTTTCTCCTTAGGAAAAAGATATAATGAAGCAAAGAATGACGTCAAAGGGCAAATGGTAATAGAAAGTCACAGAAAAAAGTAAACTGAAATGAAATTTGTGGTTATAAGCAAGCCTCAAATTTACACCTAAATCAACAACTCAAACGTATGCTGCAGAACACACTCCAAAGCAGGCAACATGTCCGTGAGATCCCAAATTGCTTTGATTCTTTACACATATCAAGGGCCATTTCTATGTAAATTTGCGGCTCTTCTCCATCCCTTGACATTGTCATTCAATGCTACTACAACTCAAATTTTAAATCAGACTCTGACGTTGTTGAATACAAATGATGATAGAGCCTGAGCAAAGAGGCCTTTCACATGCACTCCTCTGCCGTGCCAAGCCGTTGCCTTGGAGGCACATGATGGTCAGATGAATAACACGTCTCCTATGAAACCACTAAGAGACAATCAACAAAGGTTCGATCATTCACTGTGGACAAAACTTATGTATGTTTTTAAGAGTAGACTATTTATATTTGCAAATATTTACATGCAAACATAGGTGGAATTACAACATCTGTCATTCTATAGATTTTTTTTTAATTATGGAAGAAAAAAAACAAGGACACAACCTTTCTTGTACACAGCTCTGTTATTGTTTCGCTAGCTGGCGGAAAAGATCTAACATTGTTAAAAATCACCAATTTAAGTCCAAATGACTCGCCGCTGTTTGATTTTCCGTGAGTTTCTGGAAAGCCATAGATTTCAACAATGAGTATGAATGCCAGTTTCAGATTCAGATGAATAATATGACATTATGTTGTGAGAAATCCCCATGTTTTCCACCTCAATGTGCAGAGAGCCGTGTCTCTTGGAGATGATGGGCAGTCTGTCTGTGAACTACAGACAGTCCTCTCTGTTCTGTCTCAGCTTCTTTGCTTTTTTATTCATTTTCTCTGTAAGAGCAAAGCAGTGCTGCCCTTTTTATTGTTTCTGCGCTCTCCGTAGCTGTTTCCAGCTGGGCAGGAAAGATGCTTTTAAGGCTGTTCTTGATATGGTAAAGGGCTGAGCATTCATTTTTCCTATTGAGATGCTGCAGACCCACTGAGCATGTCTTTATTTAGCCTTTCAGACACACAAAGCAGGCGACCAAAACTAGATTTTTGTTTTAAAGCTGTGGTTTGGAATCTGCTCAGTATTAAAGGGTCCAGTGTGTCATTGAAAATAACGCCTGAGGCATGTCTAAATCAGTTGCTTAGGCCTTGAGTAACAAATATTTGTGTATAAACAATGTATCATCAACAGTGTAAAAAAATGTTAAGAGCACATTTTATTCTAAAGAATAAATTCTAAGAATTAAACAAGACACAGCAGGAATCTGCAACTTGGCTCTTACATTCACTAATGTGGCTTTTAATAACTTTGGACAAAACTAATAATGAATTAACCAGTATATTAAAATGTCAGTGTAACAATTAAATGAATAAATAACAGTATTGTTCTGTTTTTACAACAATAATGCAAGAATACTTCAGTGAAGCTGTTTTTTGTCTTCAGATTCAAAACTGTAATTTTCTATAAAATCGTCTTGTGTCTAAATAGCACATAAATCGATGTGCCATTTAAGAAAATACAATCATTCCTTTTCATGTAAAACATTAGTTTGTTAAGTAAAAATAAGTGGTCAAAAATTGTTCTTAGGGTAGTAAAGGTTGCTAATTCTTCAGATAGAACAGAATGTAGCTGACATTACAACAGCAAGTCCCTTCATCTGTGAAATTTCAATCCATTCTTTGGTGAAACTATCTCAAACTAATCATTTGTGTGCATAACATCAGGATCCTATAGCAAAAACTGGGTCTACTCATAATTTCCCATATAAACCTTGTTTTTATAGGCCCAAAGACACTGGGACTGTTTTTCTCGTGGACCTTAGATTGGTGGACTCTGATCTTTATAAATCGGACTTTAATTCCCTGGCCTTGTTTTCAATATACTGTTGGTCTCGGGTTGTTGTGAGGCAGTTTTTGATTTTTATACGCCTCACCTCATGAAAGAATGTCACCTCATGAAGGGAGTGTATTGTCAGATCAAAGCTCTATGCCTCTGTAAATACCTGGGCTACCTCTCGGTGAGCTAAGTCCACCTTCCATTACCAGCAACATGACTGGCATCGCTGATTTCCTCATCTTCTGCTCATTCTCCTCTCCACTTCATAGCCCAGCCCAGTCCTCACACTCAGACAGAGAAACTCATTATAGCTACGGATTAGATCGATCGGTATGGAGGGGGGGTTGCCCAGTGGAGAGGCAGCATGCATGGGCCAAGCAATTTATGCCAACAATGGAGCTCATCTCTGCATATCCTGACTGCAAATCACTCCCAAGTAAACCAGTGGGTGAAAACACACTTGCTTCTGCATAGAAAGACAATCATGGGTGCACCACTCTTTATTTTAAATTTTCTTTATACAGTAAGGCACTCGTAAAATTTAGTTTTAAATGGGGCATCATGCTTTTGTAAAATAATGTGTACCATCAGAGAATTTACTCTAAAAAAATGCCTTGATTTTTGCCATAAATGAATAAATAAATATTTAAAAAAACACCCAATGCTACAACATCTAACCTCTTGCTGGGAAATCTGCTGCACACTCCCAGACTCCCAGCAGTGGACCATTATCCTTCCTAACATATTCTCAAAGCCCAAAAATCTCTCTTCTAAGTGGTTTTCTCTCTACAGGAGGGCCGAGCCTCCTTCCATCACCCTGGAAACTAGAGAAGGTAAACACAACTGGGATTGAGTTGTTGCTCCGCTGCCTGTCTTCACGGTAGCCTCATCTCGCTTCTTCAGGACCCCTGGCCCTATCTTTATTTCCCAGTGGAGTATTATTACTTCCAGTACCTGGTTCACCTTACTCAGCCTTTGACGGTGGATGTGGATGAGTGTATCCGTGTGTGTGCACCCAGTGTTTTGAGGGGTTAATAACAGATTAGGCACCAAAGCCATGAGTAGAAAAGCTGATGTAGCTTTCCATAAATTACTCACCTTTTGTCTCTACTTCTTCCTTATTGTGCATCTTTATTATTAGTTCTGGGTGGAAATAAATGGAAAGGCTGTGTGGCTGATCCCTTACCTGGTTAAGGGTGATAATGTTGGTCTCAGCTGTTAGCAGTGCAGAACTTATCACAATTGAAGGAGTGTGCATCTGTTACTCCTTAAAAGAAGAGAAATGATCACAGGAGGCAAATTCCCTGCTCTTACCCTCAATTGCTTGTATTGAGTATGTTTCAGAAAAATAATACAAATATATCAGAATTTACAATACAATACAATGCCAACTAAACTCACGACAAAGTGCTAACTACAACAGCTTATAGTCACAAATAAAAAGAACAGAGGCATCCCTTCACACCATTTTCATATTGCCCTTGTTTACATGCATTGCATTTATCAGTTTTAAACATTTTAATCTGAATTATTTAAATGTTTTTATAGTACAGTCAAAACTAAATTTCTAAGCATGAAATACAGATATGTCCAATCAAAATGATGAAGAAAATGCATAACTTGTATTCACAATTCTCAGAAATCATAAGCAGGCGGTGCATAACTCTTAATTAAACAAATTAAACTACCAGACGCCATAACCGGATATGAGGCCTACTGCCGATAGCAATGAAGCTAAACTAGTTAGCTGAATAGTGCTACGTGATGCAAACCAAATACATACACACACATACATTCAGGGATAAAACACGTTCAGGCGTCATTCTCTTAATTATTTTTATCCCATTAATTACCTTAATGAAGGGAAATAGTAAGAAAAATGATGATAGGAGACGAAATCGCTTCTACTCACTCGCTTGTATTCAGTGTGGGAAACGAGCACGCGAGTGCCCCTAGTGGATATTGTAAGTCGTAGCGCTAAACTAATATCTTCCTGACAATTTAATTACTTTGTCTTTTGTCTTTTTTTGCACATTTTAAATCAAACTAAGTAATCATATAAGTGAAGATAATAGCAACAAATAAAATTAATTTTACTAAATTCCAATTAATCCGCACAAAACACATCCACACATCACTTATTTTATTATTATCTAATTTCATCTCGCGGTTTTAGTAAATAAAGGTGCAGACTATGTAAAATCGACTTTTGTTTAGCTTTACATCATGCTATAATGTTATTCACTAATCAAAAACATACCTGGAGTGTTGGTTTGATTATTTTATGCATGTTTGACAAATCCTTTAATCTCCATGGCAACCATTCAGCTGTCCAAAACCCCTGGTAGGGACCTAATGCTGCCTTCAAGACGTAGCTCCTCCTCACTAGTGCAGTTTCAAGCTTCTGCCTCACAGAGAGCCCTTCCCCTGTGACTCCCCCACTCAGCTCCTTCAGACTAGCCGGAAGCAATTAGCAAACATCTGGTGGAACTGCGCATCAGCTCATTATGAGCTACTTCTAAGTTACAAAGGTACAAACATTGTTAAAGGATTAATAAGGTAGTGAATTTGTGATGACTTCCTGAAGGCGGTTGTGGCTTTCTTAAAGAGACAGAGGCCAAATTTCAAGATGTTAAGTCATATTTGATACATACAGCATGTTTATGTCAACTTAAGGTAACATAGCTACTTGTTAACCACTTAGAGCTGAAGTGTTTTCCAGCTCTAAGTGGCTGGAAAACACTTTATACTGCCCCTCTAAGCTGTGAATAAGTTAAATAGAGACAATGCACTTGCAGAAGCTGGCTATTTGTTCTACAGTATTGCCTGAATGAAAGAAATTCAGTGACTGATTGGCCGATAACCAAATGAACTCACCCAATTAAGCTCAAATTTGGCCAGTTTTGATCACACGGTAAGCAGCTGATGCATCACTAATATGATGGCAAGAGGAACCTTCTCCACAGTGATAATCATAATGACCATATGTGTTTCTCTGCTGAATCTCAGCTCACATATTGTTATATCATGAGCACATAAAGGGGGGTTGCTGCTGAATTCTGCAAACAATGTGAGACCTAATTAGGGCAATTAAGGACGCTGATTACATACCTGAAACATGGCCAACAAACAAAACCACCATATTTTCCCTTCCCCAAGGACATGGACTGGAAACAATGTGCCCATAATCCCTCCCAGCACATGGCCGCTGTCCTTGGCCTGAGAAGGAGCAGCATATCCCACAGGCAAAAACATGTTCTCATCTGGACGGAGGAGATAACCGCACCTCCCAGCCCCCAGCCTCCCTCCCCCTCTCCCACCAACCTGTCTGTGCAGCACCATCCTTCCTCAAGGCCTTGCAAGCTTTTTAGAAACAACTGTCCATCAGAGCAGAGCACACATGCGGACCGAAACCGCAGCACAAGGCCACAAACTCTCAGAGAAGATGAGAGGATGGAGGAAAAGGGGCTGCAGAGTGAGAGCAAAGCTTTGTGTTTTATTCTAAGTTTTTTTTCTCCTTTGCTCTTCTGTTGGCTCTTATTGTGAGCTTCAGCCTTTGATTTGGACAAAGATTGGAGAGCGTAATCCCCTCTCTAAGGGGCAATGACACACAGGGCTTTTATTTGTGGCCATAAAATCAGTTTAATTTAAAATCAATGTCTGACTTCTCCATGGTGCGGCTACGAAGGGTTTCTCAGACAACACACTGGCTACAGAGATCATCATATTGACTCACTGACAGGGACAACAAGTGGAAGAAGAGATGCCATGCTGCATGAGGCCACAACAGACGTAGTTACAGCCTGGAGCACTTCACAGTATAGAGATCTGCAAAATAAAGCAGGTGCAGCTCAAGTGCATTCAGACTGCTTCACTCTTAGCTGCTCGGATCACATCTCTGGAGCTGCACCGACTTTGTGTGAATATTTTAAGGAACGTTCGTTTTGTACACAGTAAAAAATGCCAGTGTTGAATTTACACCCAAAAGTGTCTATATGTGTCCAAGTCAGCTGGTGTTAAAGTAACATTTTTGAAAGTGTTAAAAGATTGACTACCATTTTTTTGTTAAATTAACATTGGTCTATAATACTGAAATGTGTTTAAGAAAAGTTAAACTATCCATTTTTGTGTATTGTTTTGAATATTTTCCACTGGATTTGGTTGATATTGGCACCTTGTTGAGTCAATTATTTAATTATTTAACACCACATTATGTTTTGTGATCAACACTACACTGGTGTTACTTTTAATATATTTTAACACTAACACTGTTGCATGTCACATTCTGCATTGTTGAATTTAACACCAGCTGACTTGGACACATATAGACACTTTTAGGTGTTAATTCAACACTGGCATTTTTACTGTGTATGTACTTTAAAACACGACTGTTAGATTTCAATTTATTTGGTGACTCTGATATCGCAGAATGTACTACTTTTGTTTTGGAACTTTTGGGAGTTTTTTGTTGGTGTGTGCTGTTGTTGCTTACAGGTTTGGCACCATTTGAAAAACCCATTCAACCCGCCCACTTTAGATTTAAGATAAACGTAGAATATCTGTCTGCATATCACAGACAGTGATATGCAGTTTCAGTATGTTGCTTTATAACTGGTCTGACTGTTGCTTCTGGTTTGAACTAATCTCTCTGTATAACTATTATGGAGTACTACTCTGCAGTGAGGACTCATCAGCTGGGCTTAATCAGAAATAGAGTAAATAACGTTTTTGTTCCCACGCTCTGCAACTCTAGACTCAATTGTTGAAAGAATGGGTTCTGTTGAAAACAACTACAAAATCATGCTGTATGCCTTCCATTTTTCAGTCAGGGTAGCTTTTACTACATTTTTGGTCGTATTCACAATATACAACCAAATTCAGTTTACATTACCCTCTGGTAAAAATCTAAGGAAACCCAGTTGGTTACATCGAGCAATTAACAATTCAGCAATCTAACAACTTGAGCAACTCCAGAAACTCCAGAATCTGGTTTAGTAAAATTTTCTATCTTTTGTGACTTGTTGGAGATTGGAGCAAACACAAAAAACATTGAAGAATTGATTCATGAGTACTTTCTATTTACAGCTGCTGTCACACTGTTTCCTATCCAGCAAATCTATACATGTTGATAAAATGAAGATAATAACAATGTCCTAATGAAGTATGTGCTTCATGCGCTCCCATTTCGAGTAGTGCATTTACATTAGAATCAAGGGTGTGATATTCCCAGTGTCCCACTGTGTCAGAATGGGTATCATACATCGACTCTATAATTCCCATGCTGTTTTATTTCTATATTTTATGAGTCCATATCAACTAACTGTCTGGAAATTCAATTTCACCAGTAAATGAGTTCTGATAAAGATAATTATTAACTGAATTAATTACAAAGTGGCTTAGTTTCACTTTCAGATTTAAGCATCTGGCCTGCAGGGGATTGTGAAACTTTGTCAGTGGAGACAGCAGAGAATGTCAAGAAACACTAACAATGTAGAGTAAATGTGAGAGCTGTGGTGAACATGCAGAGAAACATTTCAGTGTGCAAAATCTGCGACATTACTGTTTTCTTGGTAATTAAGTTGTGTATGTTAGGGTTAAAAGCCTTTCACCAAAGGTTTCTCTCCAGTGGCCTTGTGTTGTTTAACATCACTGAAGCTAAGATAGATACACAAAGGTGTGATGGGGGTGGTAAGGAAATTAAGCACACATATCTACAGGCAGCAGTGCCGGGTTAATCTCAGAGACAATTAAGTTTTTAATACATCAAGACAAAAACAAATAATTCCATCGGACTTACCTTGAGGCTGTTCTTCTGCTGCATTTCCTCTCAACTGTGTGCCATCAGGACATGTAATTAATCAGAAATAATTACACGCAAAAGTGTTTTCTCAGCTATCACCAGATTTTGAGTGGCAGCACATATTTTTATATGCAATTATTCCAAAACCTTTTGAATACCCATAATAAGCCCAAATTATCTGCATGACTGGATACATCTACGGCAGCAAATTAGTTCTGTTGGTGAAACTAACCTTCCGAAAAGAGTCATGGTCTAAACTCTCTTTTTTTTCCCCCCTCTCTTGCTCTTTTGGTTGTGAAAAGATATCTTAGACTCAGCTTATTCAACATCTTTCTCCAATTATTTTTGCAAAAACAGTCAGTGGAGAACTCAAGTGCTTCTGATGATCCCAAAAGTGGCCAAAAAGGACAAATAATGCAGTGTGAAAAAAAAGTTAGAAAAATCAATAAGAACAGAACAGCTACTGTTTGGTTGAGCCATTATCTTGGTGAGCAAAATCAAATATTATATAGGCTGCCATGCTTTAAACTGAGGCTGATTGATTTTAAAAAGCTTACAGCACCTTGGAGAGTAAAAAAAAACATATTTTCTTATATACTTGCACCTTCTTTTGAGTAAAAGCCTTTTCTCCTGGTGGTTTTCACATTGATGGGAGCACGATTATGTTCATTCCTGCCTTTCTCTTCTCATTTTCTCAGTCTGTGTGCGTCTCCACACCAACAGCTGCTTCTCCTTTGGCCGGTTTCCAAATGGAGGACGACTGAGGAGAGTGAATGGGATTTTAATTTCACTTGTTAATGCCGCTTTTCCTCATTCTTCCCCTCCCACAACCTTCAGCACCAACAATACCAGCAGAAAAGTTCGGGAGGGAAGTGGAGGAAGGAGGGCAGAGAGAGGGGGATAAACAGCAGCTTGTGAGTGACATGAGAGTACGATCTGAACATCAAGCCTGTAAATTAAGAGGATATATTGATTAAGCATGAGTGAAGAGTTTCACTCTCTTTTCTCTGTTGTTGGTTAATTAATTATGAAGTGGCTCAGAGGGGGTGAGGAGAAATGAAGCAGAGAAATTGCTCCCAGACCTCCGACAGCATGATCCGTCTTTAAGCTAATAAAAAAGAGAAAGAAACAACTATTTTCTGTTTAAGGATTTAAAGTGCTCTCAAACTTCATAGAAGCTGCCTTAAACATATATGGTAGAACAGACATTTCGAAATGAGACACGACGACTTTATACTGCAACTCAGCTGTTGCCAGGGAAACATCATCTAATTTTGTTTCTCTGATGATCTGCACATGTAATCTGCGGTACGAAGCACCTGGCAGGCCAAGATCACCAAAGTGCTCACACATCGTCGTGCAATGCGGTCAAACAAAAAACACAGGATGTCGTTTGATTTAATTCCCGTTGAAGACGCAGCTTGAGTTTCGTCTGGAACAAACCAGTGCCTGAACACAAACATACTTAAGCTGGAAGACAACATAAGCAGACACGTTTAAAAAAATGATGAGCGCCGTTCTTGTGAAACTTTAAAAAAATCTCAGTCAAAAAAACCCCCTGAAGCCCTTGTGTTCTTTAAAACGAGAGGCTGCGGTGCAGCCAGGCGGGGGGGTTGAGGGTGAGTTGTGACATCCATCCTAAGTGAGATGGATTACACAGAGCCAAGTGGATTTGAATAACAAGCAATTTACTGGCTCTGATGTGATGCTGCAGAGGTGCAAGTCTCCTGCAAGAGGAGGCACTGAGCTCCCATTACACCAGGTGCTTCACTGAAACCGTTCCCCTGCCTCCCAGTGAGCTGACCCGTTCCAACATGAAGCTGCATGACATGTAGACAGACGCTCTGCTTTGTCTGATGCTGCAAATATCAGTTTCTGGCTCAGGTAATTATGAACAGAACAGAACCAGAAACTCTAGAGCACGTCGATAATCGAGGGCAGTAGGAATTACATGCAATTAAATGGGACAAATTAGCTAAAAATTAAATAATTTAGCAGAAGTCATAAAAAGGCAATGACTCTCCCTTGTGATTTGCACCATACAGTCTTCGTACCTATGCAGCGACCAATCGGAACAAGCGGCAGATGGCCTCTCTGGAGAATCCATTAACCTCGGAGGTCACCAGACTGTGACCTCTCAGGGTCAAACCTAACTCGGGAGAGTCAGTAATTGTCATTGAGTCAACATATAGGGTTTAATCGAAAATGGCCTTTGTTGCCTGATGTGGTCATCAGTTGATAGGAGGATAATTCAGGGTTATTATAACCTTCTAGGGCTTTAAAACGTATTCAAAAAGGGAATCCACCTTCTGCATGAAACACTAAAATCAGTTGTTTTTATGCCTATTATTAAGGTTTTATTAGCTGAAATCATCCATTTGGAGAACCATATGTGTGATGCGGAAAGAGGAGATGCATGTTTTAGTCGGTTAGCTTAATATGGGTATTTTTAAAAAATTATTTATGTAGTTTTCCCATGTAGTGATTAAAGTAAATAGAAACAAGATTCAATTTAAGATTAAATTTATTTTTAAGTATATTTGTCATGCATTTTTTGTACTTTAATGAATACAACATGCTAAATGAACAAACCTTTGTTTTATTAAATCATGAACCATTCATATTTTTTGGAATACTGTGTTTTTCATGTAAGAAATGGCTCTATGCTAAATAGGTTTTTAGCAGAATGAGCCAAAACATTTGAAGCCTGCGTTGCTGTTTTATATGTCTTTTCATCATGTTTCTAATTGTCATTAAATTTATGCGTTTCGCTGCTTCGTTGGTCGTGGATTCGATTTGTTTCTGCTTGTTTAAGATGTTTTCCTCTTCCAGCACATCTGGCTTCAGCAATTGAACTTTGTGTTATTAACTCTGCAAAGGCTTGGAAACAAACTCCTCAGATAAATTAGCTGAACTTAACCTCAAATGTGCAAAAAGCTGGAATTTAAAATTTTACGCTGCTGTTAAAGGCAGCTGCTGTTTTATTTCTTAAAACCTCCTCATTAGCAACTAATATTCATCGGTAATGTAATCTAATTGTACATGAGCCGCACCTAATACCAGATCCCTTTTAAATTCAAACAATTCAGGTTGTTGACAGTTTGATATGTATTTCAAAGTTCCAAGAGTTAGAAAAATATGGAAAAATACATAATTTATGCAGTTTCCTGGCTCAGTAAGGTTGAAAATTATTTGCATTTCAAGATTTTATTCCCTGTCCCATGTGAAGCAAAATAAACGTCCGTCCATATATCCAATCTGTTTTTCTTTTGTTTCATTCTTTTTAATATTCTACACTTAGGGGCTGAGTCATTATGAAAACATTTGTTACTCATAGTGGTTATACTTCAATAGTGACTCATAGTCGATTAAAAATGATAAAAACTTGAGTCTGGACATGTATAAAACTCTAAGAAGGAAAATATTGTCAGCTTCCTAAAATAATGGTTTACGTTTTATTTATTTATTTGCCAAAAGAGATTTTGTCCAAAAAGATAATTTAGGCAAAAAAAACACCCATCACTTTTTTAAAAGAAAAAAAAAAGATGTAAGTCATTATTATTTAAGGAAGGCAACTATATGTGAGACTACTTACATGGAAAACTGTAACCATTGAGTTTAAATTGACTGGGTGAAGTGTTCCCTCTAGTGGAAACAGATCGACACTACAATGCATATTTTGTTAATTGAACATTCACTTAGTTGTAGACTTACCAATACGCTTTGAACTATTAAATCTTTTTCTGAATACATTTTATTCCCGACTGAATAAAAGGCGACGTGAACTCGGAGTCAGAGGACGTAAAACTTTATTAATTTCTTATAAAAATGTCACAAAAATTCTTAGAAATTCCAACAGGTCTTTTGGGTTCATCCACAGGGAGATCAGGCCTGTTTCACAGACAACGGGGAACGAAGCGAGCCCAGTATTGGATCATTATTAAATCCTCCCGGTTTGATCAGCTGCTGTGACCTGTACATGAATCCACCAGCAGAGGACATGCTTGAACTCCTCCTTCCCTCTACCTACATCCCTGACTCCTCCTTGCTCTCCTCCATTCACTCCCTTTACTCCCCCATCCTGCTTTCCCCCCCATTTTTTTTATTCCCTCCCCATTCTGACCCTTCGTGTCCCTAAGCTCTCCTTCTCTGATTGGTTCCAGACGTGCCACTGAGCTCTTCTTGCCGACTCAACATTCCACAGCTGGAGACCGCGTACGCACATCACACACACACACACACACACACACACACACACACACACACACACACACACACACACACACACACACACAC
>CAEGAF010123614.1:0-15856 GCA_903067075.1 Micropoecilia bifurca | reverse complement strand
ACATATATATATATATATATATATACATACATACACACATATATAGCTGCTGCTTTACTTTGAACAATTAATTTTTGGCACATACATATGCTGGGATGGCAACATTTTGTCATAGATTAATGATCACAAAAGAAATGTTAAGTTAAATACAAATCTGCTTTTTTCCTCAATTTTCTTTATTTATTCATTTATTAATTTTTTTAGACAGGGCCGGTCCATTTGTTTTTTCCAGGGCCGGTCCAGGTTTTTACGGGGCCCTTAGCAGAATAAGGGGACCTGCTTAACGTTATTGTGGCAACAACTTATTTGCTTTGCTCAAGTTTGATTGTTTTTACTGAGCTGAACTAAATACAATTTGTACATTTGACTAGTGAGTCCATAAGTTTATGAAGTCAATTGTATCTCAAAATGTTTTTTGCTTGAAAAATCCTGCATGCAATTTAAATTTTGAACATTATTTATTTATACGTTGTTTATATATAGATATCTTTTACATTTGTCATGCATTGAACAATAGTTACCCTCTCAATCCTTCTGATCTAGACATCAATGCACTTTTTTGTGTTATTTCTGCCATACTGCTCATTGAACCTGTGAATAACTACAGCTCTGTTTCTCTAGTTTACTAGTCTGGTAAATTTGTTTAGTGAAGAAGCTTTAGTGCATGTCCAAGCTCAATTCAAAATTTACAAGCTCCAGCGTTACGGCCCCTGTGACCCGATAGCTCAGAGACAAAATGCACATTTTTAGCCCTTTGCTGATTCCTCCAGAACATACATATCAGCATGGCTGTTGTGGGAGAATCAAGAAAAAAAGAACAAAAAAAAAAAACAAAACAATGGAATTTAATTCAAGTTTTCCCCTCAGAACTTGCAAGGCCTCACAGGAACGCCCCTGGTTGCTGGAAGTCCTATCCGGCATGAAAGCACTGTGCAGGGGAACCCGGTGGAGGTTCAGACCTACCAGCCTCCGTGGAAAGCGCTGAGTGAATTCGCTCTGCAGAGTGACCTGGACCAGCCAGCTTTTCAGCAACTGGTGCGTGACATGCCAGTCTATTCATCACCTTAAAAGCACAAATCTGAACATATTTCCACAAGGTGAAACATGGTGGTGGTAGTGTCATGCTGTGGGGGAATGTAATCTGTTCTGTAGCTCAGAGTCGATACATGCAGAAATAAGTAATAATAATAATAATAATAATAATAATGCAGTTTTTGACATACAATCCCATAAATCTGACACTGTGCTTCCTCCTCTTCAGGTGTCTTTCTCTGAATCGGGCTCTCTTGGAAACTCTTCGGGCAGCGACGTGACATCGTTGTCCTCTCAGCTACCGGACACCCCGAACAGTATGGTACCCAGTCCGGTGGAGACGTGAGACCCAACAGTGGTCTGTGACCATCACTACTGCTGCCACCTCCTTCTCCTCCTGCAAGGACAATTTGCAGCATGATCCTGCCCCCATCTGTCCCCTGCAGCCTCCCCACCTCCACACCTCCACACCCACTTCCACCCCTGCATGTGACCAGCTCATCACATCGCCCGTCGTCGAGGAGACTCTTTTCTTTTAGCTTTTTTCTTTTTCTATACCGTGGAGGAGGTGGAACAAAGAGAGCACCGATTTGACTTATTTTGTTTTTATGAGACCTCATGGACAAAAGAAAAAAAGAAAACTAAGAACAGTTGATGCATGACTCTTCATATGGAGAACGACGATGTACAGAAGACTTCTCGATGGATATATACAACAAACCTTCCCTCCGAAAAAAAAACAAAACAAAAAAAACATCACAAGCTACTGGATCATTTCCATGTTACAGCAGAGACTTTCTGCATTTTCAGTGTGATCATATTGTGTCTTGTTTCTTCAACATGAGAATTTTTTGATACCTTACTTGTCGAGTCCACTTGACTCTTTGTCTTAAGGTCAGAGCATGATATTCTGCAAAAGTATTCGTGGTGTAAAATACTTTATCTTGAAGGACCCGTTGTTTGAGCTCAGAGAACAAAAAAGTAAATTATTGTTATATTATTTATTGTTAGGAAAGCGGTTCGTTAAAGGGAGTATTAACTGATAAGAAGAATAAAAAAAAGATGAATACAAGAGATGTCTTCATGATCTTTGTGCAGGCAACGACTCCTAACAAGCGTTCATCCTTTTTTCTTTTTTTTTGCTGTGACTGAATAAAATATCCTATTTTTTTTTATCAGTCTACAAAACTTTTAAAAATTGAAGGTTTAAACCTTCTAGAGTCTGAAGGAGGAATTTCTTTTGCGCCAACCATGTGGTTTGTCCCGTTCCACCTTATGAACCGGTCCGCTGCCTGGAGGCGATCTACTTCTTGTTATCTCTCCTCTCCATCTCTTAGGTTGTGTGGCAGGAATTAGACAGTGGTCATTTACTATCTCGGGGGCAAGAAAAGAAAAAAGAAAAAAAGAAAAAAGTCTGTGTGTAAATCAGCTTTACTCAGTCTGGTTCTTCTGGTTGAGTCACAAGCCGGTCTAGACAGCGGCGCAGGGATCGGCGACCTCTTATCTGGTCCTGGCATCACCTGCAAGCGATACACTGACTAAAGCCACAACAAAACCAAACACCCCCCACCATATCACCCCCACCTTGAACACACAGACCCCCGATCAGAGAACACACACACACACACACACACACACCCTCGTAAACGTGGGGCGCAGAGAGCGTCGCTTGTCCTTTGCGTTTATTTTTGCTTCCATGAAACTGCGTTTTTACGCACGGGTCAGACGGGGTGAGATCGTTGGCTAAATGGACTGACTGACCTCCGTCGACAGAAAACCAACCAGGAATTTAAACGCAGTTTACGGATTAAATCTGTATAACGCAAAACCGGCGTTGTTTGTTATTGTTCTGAAACGACCAAAAGTGCGAGGTTGCCTTTATAATTCTGGGCAGAAAAAAGAAGAATAATACTAAGACAATAGATTCAGCAGCATTATTTTGCATCGCTGACTTCCGAAGAAGGAAGGAAGGAAGAAAAAAAAGCTCAGTTAACGCACCAAATATTTCAGAAAATCCTCCCCCCCCCCTGTTGTTGTTTACAGGGTCTAAATTGCATGCTTGAATGACAAAAGGCATATTATAGATTTGTAACTGAGCTATTTCAAATACAACAAGCAAACAATGCGTGCAGATTAAGATAAGGGAGATAAGCGGGTGGGAATAACAAAAGGCTCTGAGAAAATGCGAGGCCTATAGTAGCAATTCTCTGCAGGGAAAAAAATCATTACAGGCCAAATATGATTGCAGGGCGGCTCATTTTCAGCGTGCGCTGACTGGAACACGGTTATTAAAATGAGAATTTCATCTTTTTCGAAGTTGAAAAATTAGTGTTTAATTTATTTTTTTTAACGTGAATTTTCAAAACTTCTCCACATGAATAAAAAAAATTGAGAGCAGTGAGAAAACAGCAATAAAGTATTTCGGAAATAAATAATTTAGGTTGTACAAAGGCACGAAAAATAATTCTTGGTTAAGAATTTGAAAAACACGCACGTAATAAAATTAATTATTTATGTTTTTTTTCCTCCTTTCATTTGTCGATGTCCGTCTTGCTTTTTCCTCGCACTTTCGCTCAGATCAGGGTTCGGATCCCATCAGAGGTCTGACCCGTTATCAAGCCTTTAAATGGGCGTTTCCCTCAGTGCGATAAATAAGCTTCAAAATAAACAGCTCAAAGCGCGTGCACGCTAATACGTTTCTTCTGGCTCGCGCCTCCAGGTTGACGATCCTTCACTGATCTTTCTTAAAGGGAAAGTATTTGGCGTCGCCGCACAGATGGAAATGGGTAAATGTAAAATTAATCTGACCCGAAACAAAACAACTGCCCCACTCCTTCCCTCCCTGGTTAGTCTGGAGGTGTGTCGGTGGTCGGTGCAGGTGTCGAGTTAGCGTCGCGAGGACCGACGATGATTTAGAGCACGAGCTAATTTAGAGGTGTGACGCAATTCTCTGATTCTAATTGGCGGAAGGTGTAATTAGATCAACGTCCGCCTCCGGCAGGCACAGACTGACGCGCAACCTTAACAGCAAAAAATATATATTGGCGTTTATAATGAACAAATACATTTTAAGAACATCGCCAGCTGGTTGGCTTAAATTGATGCAATCTGAAATAACGCACAGTTTTTTTTATGTGCTTCCACTTAACTCGTTTTCTTTTTAGTTTACTTTCAGGTGAAGCTAATGTGTTTAAATAATAGAAATTATTGTTTGGCCTCGCACTCAATTTAAAATGCCACGTCAGTAATTTTTTTCTACAACAGGCACTGATCACAAGTCAAAACCAGTTTGTGTGTTTAATAGATCTATTGATAACAATGGAGGTGATAAAATGCAAGATTAGGATATTTCCTTCATCGTCATTATTATTATTGCTTATGAATAGAAATTATTACACCACCACCAATAATAATAATAATAATAATAATAATCAATGCATTTAGGATTACATTTTTGATTTATGGGAAAACTGAAGAAAATGTCAAACATCAGTTTATGAATACACATTTTATTGTATGCATAAAAATAATAACAACAACAACAACAATAATAATAATAATAACAATAATAATAATAATAATAAAATGTCATATTATATATAAACGAACAAAGCAGACCAGAAAACCCAGACTGTGTGACTGTCTCTACATCCATTCCTGCCGTGACCTTGCCTCTCCTCATTGGGGGCCACCGGCTGAGGAACAACTGGGACAAAGTTGCAGTCCAAACCTCTCAGGGGAAAAGTTCTGACAGCTTGACTTAACGCAGAAACTGAGTTGGGAGATTTTTCTTTTCTGGAATAGTGGGTGAGAAACAAGCGAAATGAGCTTGTGTGAAGAGAAAGTGACAAAACAATGAGTGAACTGACACCCCCAGAATCCTGGCTGAAATCAAAGCACAAATAAGTCAGTCTGAAAAAGCAAGCTGTGTTTGAGCTTTTTCATGTTTCTGCTCCCTGATTTCTTAATAAACACTTTCACATGCAAAATTTTCAGGGAAATAAGACACTATTTATTATCTATGATCTATATTCTCCCAGTTTTAGATCGCCAATGCTTTTTCCAGTGTGATAAAGGTTTTGGCCATTATCAGGTGTTTAAAGTAGGAAATTTAGGGGTCAATTTATCTCAGACAATTAACAGTCGATTAAACATATAAGTGTCAAGAATTTCCTCGCCTTTAGGCTGCACTGATAATAAAACGGCACAGTCAACATTTGTATGTGTGTGTGTGTGTGTGTGTGTGTGTGTGTGCTACCTTGCCACTTGGTCACTATTGATCCTTAGGATTGAATGCTGCTTTTATGGGAAGCTGACATGATGAGTAAATATCCAGATATTATCATTTAAACTTTTAAAAGCACTAAAGCCAGCAGGGCAAAGGTTTCCTAGGAAGTGTAATGTGAAATAAAATCCATTTTATGTGGTTGTGTATGGGATGGCATATCTTGACCAGTTTGTTTATTATTATTTTAAATAACTTCTAAAATTTAGGAATACAAATAAATCTGTTTAGAGGAAAAAATTGAAAAATGAAAAACCTCTACTAACCTGGTTGATAAAATGTGCACACATTTAAACAACTACTTTGTGGAAAAAACTTTAAATTTCAATCTTTTTGCTTATTCCATCTGTTAGCATGCCATATATTTACTTTGCAATATTTGCAAAAGATTTTTATCAGATTGTGAGGACGTTTTATGTCCAGAGCTCTCTTCAGATGACCCCAGAGATTTTCTGTCAGATCCAGCTTTGGGATCTGACAGATCCCAAAGCTGTCAGATCCCACAAAAAAGAAAAGCAAAACCTTCAAATGGTGAAAGATCTTTCTTGTAAAAAGAAAAAAATGTAATTCCTAAATCTGACACAATCTGAGAGAGTGTCAGATTTAGTTTTTCAATGTAGAATTGAAAAACTAAATCATGGTTTATTATTTGAAATCCGGGGGACACACAAAGAGTTGGAGTAAAAACTGGCTGCTATTTGAAATAAATTCATAATTTCTTCCATTCTGGAAAAATTCCAAGATCCATGTAAAGAGAAGCATGATCCTGTGCTCTCTCAGATGCTTAGTGTTAATTCTTATTCCTTCAGACCATAACACTTTCTCTTCCAAATGGTATTTAAAGATTTCTTCCCAGGTCTGATTTTTTTTTCCTTTGCAAGGAAAGGCACACGGTTTGTACATTTTTGCTTTATTCCTTATATGTTGAAAGATGTCAGTCGCTACTTGGCAGAAATTGTTTCAACTCCTTCAGCCTTGCTGTCAACCTTCTTGGGTTTCTACTTTCTGTTTGTTATTTTTAGCATCTTCAACTGTTGATGGTTGTCTTTAATTTATCATAGGAAAAATATGAAGCTTTTGCAATTTTTGTTTCTTTTCCCCCTTTACTGACAGCACTGCATGATGTGACCATTCTGATGCTTTGGATGGAAGCTCTGAAGTGAAGGATACAAATGAGCAAATGTTAGGGAAGTCCTTCTAAAATAGCTGAACTTTTATATCTGGCTATTCAAATTAACTAAATTAGAAGGCAGGTGTGAAATTGGCAAAATTGAAAAAGAACTAAAATAAGATGTGCATACACATAAAATCAAGTTGCGGCACCTTTTCTTATTCAGTTATATTTTTCCTGTATGCAATTGTTGGTTTTTGAATTAGAATAAAAAGGATAAATGTCAAATCAGAGACTGAAAAGTTTCAAAAACCACGAGCTTTTAACACGAGTGTGAACGCTTCTGAGATCAAAAGGGCAAACCGTATCCTTAGCTGAACCTTCAGGGCATAATCTGCATATGCAGCAGCTTGTCTGCTGCAGAAAACACACCGAATCTCTTATCTTCACTGTGTTTGCGTGTGTCCGTGTGTGTACGCATGTGCGGCTTTGATGATCAGACCTCAGGCTCACCTGGAACACACAGAGAGCAACAATCTGCTTCCACGGTCCCGCAGCTGAGAGAGTGTCAGAGCTGCGTAAATCACAGCGACCCATCCACACATAAATCTGCTGCAAAAACAACCCAACGCCCATTAGGAGGAGAGGGGAGGGTCAGAGCCGCCCCCGCACCCCCCCCCCCTCCCCACCACACACACACACACACACACACACACACACACACACACACACACACACTTTACTCGCAATAAAACACGAGAGTTCACCTGTACACTGTGCTGTTATTAGCCCAACAAGGAAGACAAACACGTGTCAACGGATGCAAACAATGAGGTAGTGAATGTGAGTCACTCTTAAATGAGGAGCGGCATCAAAAGGTTTCAGGGAGACTCTCTGGCGTTCACCAGGGTCATTTCAGTGTCAGTTCAGGAGTTCAAGAATGTTTTTAGGAAGTCTTTACATTTCAGATTTAGTACTGAAGTTCAATTAACCCTCTGACTCACGAGGAAGGACGAAACATAGCTAAGCCCCTAATTATAGCAAACAGAGCCAAAACGAAACTGTAAATGTCATGAAATATTGCTCCTGTCAGATGGAAACACAGTGTATCTATTCACAAGGAGAGAGGGGGGGGAGGGGGTTGAAGTTCAGCTTGACATGGTTTCAGCCTGGATGAGTCAATAATAGAAACAGGTAATACAGAGCTTGATACACCAAAAATAACCCAAGTTAGTGTTTTGGTTAGAAAGCAGTTGACCTGCTACAATCAGTTTAAGAAATGACCCCAAACATTTGTGATACTGAGAATCAGAAAAAGTCAGACAGAAAGGAAAAAAAATAGAAGCATTAGTTAAGGCTCTGTGGTGATCCCCCTGTCCCAAGGCGATCCTGCCACTTTAAGAAATGAAGCAATATCATTAATGGAGGCCTCGGAGGGCTGACATCTTGCTCCAATTCACCAGTTCCCCCGTCCATCACACCATTACGGTGGGCCCAGCCATATTAAAATCCAATCACTCCTCTGGCTAGTTTGATTAAGGAGGGCAAGTGCACAAGAAAGGGCTCCCACCCATTGTTGCCTCTGCCGGGGAGTCCCCTGAGGCCGGAGCCGGGCTCCTGTCTCAGACGGGCTCTGCTCACGAGCTACAGCGGGACGACTCCTAAATTCTCCATGCTGCGACTTCTCTCTTTTATTTAAAACTTCCGTTTGACTGATCTCTGAGCAGGGAGGAATTAGAAGGACATATTCCCAGAATGCAACTGAGCAACTTTTTAGACCAAATTTTCCCTCAAGCCAAACTATCAGCTATAACTCACCCAGTAAATATGGCAACCATGTAAATGTTTACCTAGCAGATTTGAAGCAAATTTAAAAAATGTTTCATTTGTTCATAATTTGGGAGGTTGAGGTTCTTGGAATGAACTTGCCACATTTTTTTAAAATGCTTTTTCCTCTTCATTTACTTACTGAAATTCTTACTGTTTAATTTGCTAACATATTTCCAAGGGCTTTCATGTTCAATCTAATAAATGTGGCATGAGACAGATTTACACTTTGAAAACGGTGAGAAAGTAGCAACAATTAAGCCGTGCTTTAACAGCTTGCTTTCTTTAAAAGCAAATAAATATTTATTGATTTATAAGATTTTTTTTTAACAATGCTGTAGACCTAAATGTTGACCACTGATCGGGTCAAATAGCTTTTAGAAATTGTACTTCCAAAAAAAAAGTGATATAATTATTTTAAATTTCTTTTGCATTGGTTTTACAGTAATTTGTCCAAATAAAATGATTGCAACAAAACAAATATAAATTCCCCCCTAATTTTGTTTCACACCACTATGAAAACCAAATAAACTGAGAACAATAACAATTATTTCAATAACCACAGCATTTAAAGCTGCATTTTCATTGCTTGCTGCTCTGTGGGTTACTATAAATTATCAGCCTTTTTGATCCAAATAAGCCTAAATTGGTTTCCAGCCAGCAAGTAACTAATCTGTCTTTTGTTTAAACGTCAGGCTACTGCTGCCCTCTCGGAGGGAGATGCATCAGACAGATTGGCTCTGGGAAACAAGGCAGCATCACAGGTACAGACCCCGGAGCCTGAAGCAAATTAAAGCCAGAAGGCCAGGCCAAGCCTCTGCGACCACAGCGGCATAAATTACTGGGATTTACAAGTTTTTTAAAACACTTTTAACAATACTCCCCTTTAATGTGCTCTCTGTTTAATAATGCACTTTGGGTTTTAAGAGCACGATAAACAAACCAATAATTCACTTTTTTATCATCTGAGGGTGAAGCCCTTCAGGACCGGGTTCTACAGCAGCGTTCAAAGGGGCCTCAGGCGGATGACGTGGACGGCTGTCGCGGGATGTTTTGGACAACAGCTGAGACGTAGCCGTTGAACTCTGTGCGTTCTTAGGGATTAAAGCGCACCGAGGTTCATCTTCTCAAGAACAGCAATCTTTTTAAAAGCGGGACTGATACCGACGTGAATAAACACCGGATTTGGTGGAAGAGTTGGCTCGTTTCAAGGCATAAAACAACAAGGCTCCTGGGTATCTAGCATGGGAAGATTTCAACATAAAATGAGTGTAAACAGGATGTGTGTAGATTTAAGATCTCTAGTAAGATATTTCAACCTATTCAAAAGGTAAAAAATAAATAAATAAATAGTAATTTTCTTGGTTTGGGTTATTCAAATTAACATGACTTTCCTTTGAACAATAATTTATGTGTGTTTCAGAAAGTGAGTGCGATCTGGGAAGGCTCACAGTAGCATTTGGCTGCAGTTTTCAGTCTGCAAAGCTTCACAGGATAAGTCAATGAGTCTCTGGGCTGCCAAGACCCATAAAGAGGACACAGCAAGGCTTTCATAAATTTTGAAACAACCAAATTCAAATAATAGTAATCTCTGGTCAGGAAAAAGAATGCTATCGTGTGAAAACTTCTTCCTCCAGTAACTAAAGTGCTTTTGTCATAAATGTAGGAGCTCAGAGTGAGCAGGCTGGGAGACAACTGATGTCTGTGTTAGAGCGAGGACCTGGAACAAATACAACACACACACAAACTCAAACACTCACTTGCATGTTCACTGTAACACCCACATCCTCCTCTGCGCTCACACACACACTCTCCAAGTCACTGCCAGCCACCACAAATCACTAGGCCACAGCATCTAATCCTCCACCAGCCAGTGCCATGGCATTAAGCATCCAAACAAATTGTCCTTCATCGAGTGCTTGCAGCAGTAGAAGACATAAAGCAAAAGGGAGATAACAGGGGAGGGCTGAGGAGCCGGACCTGGAGAGGTGGCAGACCTCGCTGCTCTAAGCCTGCATTAACACACTCCCCACAACCGTCTGTGAAAGAGATTCCAGGGATAGCACATGGACTCAAAAGCCACTTGATGTTTTAATTTTTATTTTTTACTAATTTTTAAATCAAGTCTTCAAATCAAATAGAATCAGACATAAGTGTTGTTTTTCAATGTGAATGTTGGGATGTGGTGGAAAAAAAGTACAGTGCCTTTTAAAAGTATCATACTTCCTTAATTTCATCATATTTTAACACGTCACAAATACAAATGTCTATGTACGTCACTCGAGTACATGTGATAACACAAAAATACAAAAAAATAAACACTTGTTTTAATTGTAATTGTAATTTTGCAAGATATACAGTTCTTTTGTTATACATAAATGAATCCAGTACAATTAATTGGGAGTAGCAAGAATAAAATTTTTGTTGAAAAATTCATTTCAACAAAAATGAATGAATGAAGACCAATTTCAAGTCACAAGCATGAAACACAAAACTTTGCTCTCTGATCACGCTATTCCTACTGAGAAGCCTGGTGGAGGCACCGTCATGCTGTGGGGTCCCTTTTCTTCATCAGGTACAGGGAAGCTGGTCAGAATTGAGGAGAAGATGGATGGCTTTCTTCCTCCAGGGGGATCCTGGAGGAAAACCTGGTACAGGCTGCAAAAGAACTGAAACTGTGACAGAAGTTCTCCTTCCAGCAGGAAAAGGACCCTAAATGTTTTGTCACAGCTACAATTTAATAGTTTAGATTAAAGTAAACGTCAGAATGGACACAGTCAAAGTTCTGACCTAAATCCAATTCAGAATCTGTAGGAAAAAAAACTGTCAAATTGTGAGTCTCCCCCCATCCTGACTGAGCATGTTCGCAAAAAAGAATGAGCAAAATATGAGGCCTCCAGATATTCAAACGGTGGAATTATAAAATATTGACTGGATGGGACCGATGTTAAATGCATCCCACAATTTAGATTTATATTCATTTAAAATAAGTGAAAACCATTCATTTACTTTTATTCACTGTGTTGGTCTATTACATAAAATCTTAATAAAGGACATTTAAGTTTGTGCTTGTAATGTGTCATGATGTGGAAAAGTTCAAGGGTTATAGATACTTTTTCAAGGTTCCATGAGTCACTTCTTGAAGAATGTTATTCCTTTTTGCCAAAACAGATAAAAGACTGGCCGTTAGTGGATTTATTGTTATCTGAGGATGTGAAGGAGCGGTAAGTGGCATTCTTGGCTAACTTGATCAGTGTGTTTGAGATCAAACAATGTATTTATTATCCATTGTGCATCAGAGGGTTTGGCAACACTTGGGGTAAAAATTTGAATGAATGTGCCATCTTGTTTAGGCTTACTATATCATCGGATAGGAACTTCTCATGTATTTTACACTGTTAATTGGAGAAAAAAAATAGTGGACATGAGCAGAAAAACTCTAGTAGGCATATCTGAATGGAGGCATGGATAAAGTAAGAAGAGCTCTCAGAATGGCTCCTTTTATGTGGATTTATATATTTGCAGTCTACAGCTAAATGTCTGGAATCAACTTATTTAGCAAAATACTCAACTAGACTGCCATGAAATTTGCTACAGACCGCCCTGGGCCCCTGCGGATAAATTAAATTAAAGCTGACCCCTTGACATTTTATCTAGCATCACATCAAAGTAGGTGTACAAAAATCTAATTATGCCAGGGCAGAATTAGGTTGGACTTCCTTCATTGGATAAGTTGTCATAAAATTTGTCCTACTGCCTCAAAATAAACAGTGTGGGGGGTCCAGTTTTAAGTACATCTGAAACTGTGCTAAATACATTTTTGCAAAACAATACCAATAACAATCTGCGCACGTGAATATGTCAACAGAAATGTGCAAAACACTTTCTAGCTGATCACAAGGCTTTATTTAATGTTCTTTTTAAACATTAAATGTTTGTGCCTCCTAAAGGCCAATCTCAAAGTATGTTTTTCCACCAAGATATAGCTGACCTGATAGTCTTTAAAACATAATAATAAAGCAACATATCGTATGAGGTAACAATATAACTCCGGATTCGTCCGCTGACACCCTGAATGTCGTCTCTGCTGAGTTTGGAGATATGCATCGGGCTAGTAGCAGCTGGAAGTGGGCATGGTCAGGTTGCTGATAAGAGGGAGGGCACCGCTCTATCTGTGAGATCTGAGAGATGCCGACAGCTCTCGTGAAAAGGAAGCTGACTTAGGGCTGCAGTGGAGGCTTATCTTTACAGTTTCCTATACCACCTACTGACAGGGCCTGAGACTGTGTAAATTCCTCTGTCCTCTGAAATGACTCCGACCAGACAATGAGACGACACTTTGTGTACTGATGTGCACTACGGCACAGAGAACAGAGGAGATTTTACAAGGCTCTACGGAGACGAAGACAAACCCAGGTCACATGCGCTTCAAATAGTGTTTGGACACAGACGGCGAAGAACAATCCACACCTTTCTTTTTTATAAATTGCAAAATTCCAACATCGTGCAATTCACTTGGAGCTTCACAGTGATGGCTATCTGTTATATTTAGTTAGAAAATAAAAACATTTAATAAAAAAATATGGGAAATACTGATCCTGTTGTGTTAAAAGTACTGACAAATTTACAGCGGATGAGTCAATATGTGAGAAACACCAGGGGTGAAAACTCGGCCCAATGTTATTGTAAGAATAATGTGTATAAGTTACTTCTGAGATGGCTTTTTTTTTCTTTTTTTTGCTGCTTTGAAGCTTTTTACATCAGAGGAGCTGGGGTGGCATTTATCATCCAGTGGATAGTGGTTCCCTTTCAAACTTCTCTTTTTATGATGTGCATTATTTCCCGTGTGCACACATAAACAAAGCCGAGGCTGCCGGCACTGAATCAGCAGACTGTGTCACCGCTTGGCCTCTCGGGTCAGGCCAGCTTTCTTGTGCCGCCCAGTGCTTACATTAGCATGTGAAAGGCTAAAGCTGTTCCAAATATTCCCTCTAAACATTTATTCTGCCTTAACGCTGAATGAAAAAAAAGTAAATATCAAGGAACTGGCATGAATCCAGGATGCAAGTAAGTCTTTTGCCATAACAAATTACCAGATAACAGAAGAATGAAAGAGTTTCTCACCAGGAACCTGTAGCCATGATTAGCTGAAACTTTTGAGTTTTTCTCTTCCGTTTTCAAATCGGTTCGAAACGTATTTCACACGAGAACTCGTTCATCAGCAAAGTCCTGCCTGTCCCCAACGAGACAGGCAGGCAGGCAGGCACCAGGAGTCTGTGTTTACATTGGAAGTGCCTGGAAATGAATTTCCCCACACTACTCTCATTTGTATTAGCATATAAATGTGCTGCTTCGCTTATGGAGGACAACATCTGACAGAAAATGTCTCCTATGGGCTTAGGATATTTCCTTTTAAAGTGCAGGTGCATATGCAACTGAAGATAAAGAAGCATCATCTCCTGACCGGGATTCAGCAGAATTTAGCTGCTGTACATTTTTTAAATTAGCAGAGTGTTGGGGAGGGGCGGCTCCGTGGGACGTATAAATATTCAGGAGGTACACGCCGTATTCCCAGTCTGCTCATTCTGTTAACTTTTCCACACTGCGAGCAGAATCATCTGTCATTCACCCTAATTTAATCATCGGCCACTCTCATTCAATTATCCAATATAATATGCAAATGAGGTGAACAATGGCCAGCTCATGCTAATTATGTACATCAGAATAATTAGATTGGACAGCGGTAGTGGTAGTGAAAGGGGCTACCCTAACTATCATAAAGTAAGAAGGGGGGAGATTCTTTAATTAAGGTTGCAAAAATTTTATTAGAATCTGTAATATACCCATAAATTGCTGAATGGTAGCCATACACAGGGGGGACATTACTCTTATTGAAAAGGGCTCCCTGAAGACTTGCACTGTGAAGCGCAGAGGGAATGTCCATACCAAGGGCAAAGCCATTCCACAACAGGATTCTCCTTTACGGCAGCAAGGATCATAGCATGTAAACAGGAACTACTTTTGGACAGAACAAATGCCCAAACTTGTGTATTTTTTTTGTAATTCTCTGCTGTATTGTACAACCTTTAGTATATTTTCTTCAGCCAGCTGTAATCGGAATCAGATGATGTAAAACGTGTGAGGCGTGCCAATGCAGTAGAGCATGCCTGGCAGCCAGTTAGACACAGAGAGACGTCAGCCCCTAATCCTGTCCTCTGCTGCTGCTGCTGCTGCATGCATGCAGGCACTGCTGCCTCTCCACAACAGATCAGCAATGTCCAGCAGCCCAGCGCACAACGGGCTGCAGCGGGACGCACAATGGCTCCCTCCAAGGACCAGCAGACAGCGAGCAGCAGGACCCTGGACGGGGTGCTGAGGCCACTGAAATATTTACAGAGGCGTGTTTTGTTGCTTTTGTGTTGAATGATTGAAGGGTGCTGGGTAGACAGTCTCTCTGGGGTTTGTTGATGAGGGAAGGAAGTTAAGGGGTAGAGGGGGGATAAAGGTAAAGACAAAAAATAAATAAATAAATAAATAAATCACTCACTTCTTGTCTTTAAAAATAACATTGTTTGTCCCGAGCTGATCTGTGTGTGTACAAATGAAGTTTACTTAGAGCGAAGAAATGCGCGGGGGTGCTTGAAGTTTGAAGGAGTCTGAGGATGGCCGAATCCTACGCAATCCATCACTCTCTGCGCAGACAGACAACAACACCTCCGTAATGCCGCGGCGTATCCTGCTCCGGCCAGACAGTATTTGTTAAACATGTCAGGGTGACAGAACAGCAGTAGGTCAGGAGCACAGTAGATTAAAGTGGGAGAGAGTCGGAGTGAGGATGTCGAGACATGTAAACTGACACATTCACTGCAGCGATAGGCTGTCTGCTATCTCTTCCTTTTCCAATACATCCCCGCTAAATGTGCACACAGACGGCGGGTTGGGTGAGGAGGGGGGGTCACTGTTTACGCTGCGCGTCTTTTTTGCAGTACATTATCTGCATGTTATATGTATGGCAGCCTTACTTACACACAGCATAAACATACTTGTGTTCAGTCAGTTTAATACAGTTTTTTCATTACTTTGTAATCATTATGAGGTAATTCCCATTAGACTTGGACGTTGTGCGTCTGAAACATCTCCATGTCACTTCCATACTCAGTCAGCATTTCTTTTCCTAAATATACAATATCCATCCTATGATAAAACAAAGGTTTTACAAAAAAAACAGGTCAGTAAGCATGATGGTGGCAGCGTTATGCCGTGGGGATTGATTTTATCCATTGCGTATTTGCAAAGTAGAAGGAAATCAATTCAAACAAATATGAAAAGTAAAGCGTGTTTGTATTCAGCTCCCATTACTCTGATACCCCTAAACAAAATCCAGTAGAACCTGTTGCTTTCAGGAGTTACCTGGTAGGTATCATTTAATCTTGTCACTTTTGACCGGCGGAGGCTCTGCGTTGATGAAAGTGAGGCAACTTGATGTCTTTTGAGGTGGCTTTTATTTCATGCTCATGGTGAACACCAACACCTTCTCTTCTTTTCAGTGAACCAAACAGCTTACATTTGTACCTGAGGCAAGTTACAACACTTACCCCAGG
>CAEGAF010123612.1:0-20129 GCA_903067075.1 Micropoecilia bifurca | reverse complement strand
TTAACATAAAATGTACGGTCTCACGTTTAAACTAACAGACGTTGATTGGCCATGTTCGTAAAAAGTGTTTTTCAGTCAAAAGATATTTTATTAACTTGATTTGTAGAACCATTAAAATATTTATAATGAAACCAGAAATATGTAATTAAAATCCCAAATTCGGGAGAGAATTGTGTCCCTCCGCTCACCTTGAAATATATAATAAATTTTAAACCCGAGCATTTAAATAAAGAAACGTTCCTGCCAATAATTATTTGTACAAAATTATAAAATGTGCGACATAGTTCATATCCTTTCATTGAACTATGCTGGTTGGAAAAATATTTTACTTTTATAATGAAGATATATGCTCTTGTTTAAATCTAGTGCTCCCTCATCAAATCAATTGGTTTTTGGTTTATAGATATTTAAAAATTGTTTGACAAGTGAATTTTAACATTTCTAGAGATTTGTGAGTTTTTTTTACCTTGACTGGTTCTTGTGACTCCTGGTTGAACCAAAATAATTACAAGCAGCCTCCTGCCAGTGGATAATTATTTTTTTCACATAGCTGTATTTTCTTACAGTACAGCATAGGTTGACATTTTTATGTGGCATGTTTTTTCACAAGAAAGTTTTAAATTTAAATTTAATTGGAAATGAACCAAAGGTCCAAAGAAGTGTTTTGTCATAAGGACATAAATAAAAGAAAATAGCATTTTTATCCTTGCTGTTTCTGTCTTGAATCAACATAAAAATATTCTTAGAAGTCAATAGTGTCAAAGAAATTCAAACATTTTGCAAGTTTTAAATTTTGTTTATAAATAGACTTGACATAATAGTAAATTTTTCTGGATGATAAACTGTCCAAGAAATTATTGCGATTAATGATCATATTGTTTTGAGACCATTTTCAACTAATATACTAGCATAATAAAGGTGCAAGTTTGCCTTTATAAATTTTAATTTTGTACAGACGTCTCCACACTGCAACTGGAAGACATTTTAAAAAGCCCCCCAAAAAACTTTACAACACAAAACAATATATTAAAAGAACATAAAAACCATACACAACCAAAACCATAAATAAAATGGATTCTGATGTCTCTAAACAAAATTATCTTTTAAATAAAATATCAATCAGAATGGAAATTATCAAGCTCATTTTAATTTATCACGAGAGCATTTGATTTGATGGTTATTGTAACAAACTTGGACATGAAATTTGAATTTTAAATGGTATAACAAAGCAGCTGCACTGTCATAACAGCCAAACTAGATGGTTTTTTAAAATGATTATTTCAGAGCTGGACTGTATGTATCACATTAGATTTAAACATCAATAATTGTTAATAATTATTGATTGTTTTTTGTGATAGATATGTGAAATACTATAAAATCTTTCCTCTTCCATGCAGTTTTCACTCCACACTTTTAAGCAGTTTTTAGGGAAAGGTGGTGAAACCTGAATCTTCTGCTGTGCAAGTTACTCAAGAGGTTGTTGCTAGGTAACCCAAGAATGAGAGTTGCTAGGTAACCAAAGAGGGAGTGAGTTAGTTGATTAGCCAACCTTGCTTAGCTAGCTGTGAGAGGTTGAGAGGCTAAATCTGTCCTCTGCCTACGTGTCCCAGAATGCTGTGCAGTTCTAGATCAGAGTCCAGTGAATATTCTACATATTGAATATTTTATCAGATGCATTATCTATTGATATTGATCACTTGTCTCTCCTGATATGTTATTGGTTTATTGTTCAGTCCTACTTTATTGTGGAGATTTTAAAAATGTTTTTAGAGGAAAATGGTGTGACTTTTTTTTTTCGTATTTCTTACATCATAAAAACTCTACAGAGTCAGAAAAAATCTCAAATGTTAATAATGAAAGCATCTTCATATTTACAAACCTATCCTTCGTTACTACAGGATTGCTACAGCCCTCTGGTACAATACAAACTCAAACGAGGGGTTTTCATTAGTATGCAAACCAGTTGTTGGGGGAGAAATATCTTTCACAGAATTGATCCTTGGCATATCGCAGGACATTTCCCCATTTCTCCTCACTGGGGTGTATCTTCTCACAGTGTTGTACTTTCTCCTTTGGGTCTCAGAGGCCCGGGGTAGTAGTACGGAAGATCCCAGACCCTGCTGGGGGTGAACGAACCTGAGTGGCGCATGGCCCGATCCACGTACCCAGAGACCGTTGGGATCTCTTCCCTTTCATGACTTCCACCCTGAGGCATTATGGGAGTGACCGAGCCCTGGTTCTTGTACTGGCTGCTCCAGACCTCCATTGATAGGCCTTCTTCTTCAATATATTGTCTTTGGTTGAGGAAGTCGATCAGGATGTGCTTGAAGACGGTCGCCAGCTCCCAGGGTCGTACGTCGTTGGTGGCGATCACTTCACGAAACCTGTTAAAATTTAGTAACAATGACATTTTACCATTTATTTCAATCAGGATGTAGTTGATACCTCTAGTTTGTATGGTTTTTACCTTCTTTTTCCATAAATCAGTTTTGATATTGAACATTTAATTTTTGGAAAATCTGGATGTACTCTTTGGGTTTTCATATTTTGAAGTGATGTCTGCACACCCAGGGCCGCCATCTTGTTTGAGAAGTATGTTTTGCAGCTTTTATTCTATAGTGCATAAATAGAACCGGGCTATATTTTAATATTTGTTTCATATTGTGAGAATAAAGTCATAATATTATAAAAAATAAAGTCTGATCAGAATAAAATCAAAATATGAGAATAAACTGACTTATTCTGGTAATATTAGGAGAATGAAGTAGTAGTCTTAAGAGAACTTCACATAAAATGACAAAAAATTAGGAATATAGAGAATCTTTACTTTGAAGTTTTACTTAGGTGTAAGTTTTATAAATATGGAAACGCTTAACCCTTTAACATATCAGCATCTAATTATTATAAGTAGCAGGACTTTGAAGCAATTGAGCAAATGATCGTCTATCTTGAAGAAAGAACCACACGTGTCAGATCGAGATAATTCTGTTCAAGCTATTTTTCTCATCAAAACGACTTTTTGTAATTTTATGGCGATCTTCTAGTAAAACCATCTTTATTATGGCAATATTCTTGCATTTAAACAAATTTTGTAGCCTGGTCCTAAACTCTACTGTACAACTCACAGCAGGGATGATGGAAATCAAAACCACTTTTTGAAAATATTTTCTGTCATTTGCAATTTCCTTTTTTAGTAACGAAAGCAAGAAAAAATAATTATAGCATTACTGCAAAACTGGATCTGGTAGATTTTATGTTTAAGTTGTTTCTCCCAGCCATCATCCTGGCATTTTTAAGATGGGACAGATTCATAAAAGGCCACAGAAACATCTCAGTAGTGCTATTTCTCTTTTTTTTTATGTTTTAGTTATATAAGAGCACATTAATGACCCGGCTGTGAGTTGTTTGTGTGATAAGTGGGTCACAGTGCTGCTCAACCATGTGCTCTTCATCCTTTTTTCCCCTTTCTAGCTAAAAACTGAGGGGAACCCCTTCTAGTCACGCCTCTTGAAGCCTTTCAGACCTTTCACGATCGCATATTAAACGCTAATTAACCTTCCAGCGCAGCAGATAATGGAGTATTTCAGTAAAATCTTTTACATGTGGATACAAGAACATAACTTGCTTGCTTTTATGAAAAATATGTTACTGAAAAATTCAAGATGGTCAAGGAAAATTTATTTTTCTATTAAATTAGCAAATATTTATCACATACTTTTTGAGTAAAATCATACATAAATTGTCATAGAAATATTTATTGATTAGATATGCCATGGGAAAATAATTGTTGCACTCTTGCCATTTGAATGATTGCGTTTGGTGTCAAATCAGAGCCAATATATTTGGAATAAAAAAAATAAAACATTTTCATGATCTTGTCTTTCCTCTTTCTGGTGGACATTTCTTTCAAAATGGCCGCCATTGTTATGATGGGAACAACCAACCAAAATGTTGGGTACACAAACCACTAATTAATCAGAACAAGAATCTTGGCTATGCTAGCACAAACCACTAAGCAAACAAAAACAGTTGCAGAACCAAATGCTAAACACACAAAAACAAATTGGGCAGCTTGTGCCAAACTCCTGAATACACATGAAAAATTAGCTGAAGCTCATGCGGCACTGTTAAACACACAAAACAATTAGCAGAAGTTTATACTAAAGCGCTCAACGTGCAAAAAAAACATTAGCATAAGTTTACGCTAAACTAAGTATATAAAAATGTATGGATGTTTATCCTAAACTGCTAAATGCAGCAGAAATTTATGCTGAACCACTACACAGAAAAATTTACACAAGATTTCCCCAAATCTTCTGCAAATCGCTAATTTGTTAAATCATTAAACAAACAAAAAAATAGCTGAGATTTATGCTAAACTGCTAAATGCAGCAAAAAAAAATTAGCAAAAGCTAATGCTAGCCATTAAGACAACAGCCTTTTGGTGCTTCTCACGTCTTTATCTCCTTCCAGTTGACCACCAGCGTGAGACTTGCAAACAGCGAAGTCTCACATTTTTGCGTCCAGTTTTGCTACGTTATTACTGTAAAGTCATATGAACAACATTAATAAAGTGAAAAACATGCGATGTGGCATAAAGTTCGTCCATGACATGAAAATGGGTAATTTTATGGCAATACGTGGTTTAAAAAAGGTGGCCATCTTGAAAAACGACGACCTTTCTGAAATTCAAGTGGCTAAGGGGAAATATGCAATTTGAGGTGTGACCTTGGCTCTAAGTTGTGTTGATATAGTTGAAGCTGGACATAAAAACAAGAAAACAACCTTGAGACGACGGTGGCTGTGTCGACGGCTGGAACCTGTGAGCAGAGGAACTCCAGCTGGTGCAGCTCTGACGACGAGACGAGGGTTCGTAGGCTGGGGTATTTCTGGAACCAGCGGAGACCCAGGGCGCTGTGGGCCAGCCGGTTCTCCCGCTCCAGTTGTCTCGCCAGACGTTCTCGCTCCTCCACGTGCCACAGCAGCTCCGTGAGCAACATATGGCCCGGCACAGGCTGCGCTCGGCTGGGAGATTGAGTCTGTGCTCTGGTTTGATTGGACCATTTCATCCAGCCGAACAGAGGCATGGCTCTTTACGCTAACAGGCCCTGAAAACTGAGGAAATAAGCTGCCTTCAGTATAAAGTTATAACTTTTAACAGTGACATTTTTTTTGCATATAAAATTTAATCTATATGCAACACAAAATAAATTTTGTTGCATATGAAGTGCTTTTCCATAAAAATAATTCTAAAATTGGGTCATGTTTTTATTGTATTGAATTGAAGCTCTTATTTTCATGATTTTATCAAATTTTTCTTTGGGATCAAGTATTTTTGAATTGATTTGAATTTTTTAAATGCAGGACTGAAGCTAAATTATTTCAGTGATCGATTATTCTGTCGATTATGTTTGACGATTAATTGGAATTAAAAATTCTTGCACATTGTTCATTTCAACCACTTAAATGTATGTTATACAAAATTACACAAATAATTCAATTTCTGTTTTAAATAAAAAATATTTTATTGCCTAAAATGTAATTAATTTAGTGTACGCTTAATTATTTGTAGCGAAGGATTAATCTGCAGCTAAAAAAGTTCTTCTCACAGTAACTTGTGCAAAGCCCATTCTGCCTGACTTAACATTAATACAATGTGGGGCTAATCTGCTGATAAATGTTGGGATTAACGATTAATAAAGCAGAAAAAGGTGCTTAGTAAGGATTATTTTTTTAACAGAATTTTAACCAGGCGGAATTAAAACTATACCACTACAGGAGGAACGTATTTGCAGACAAAGAAGGGTCTTTATTCATTTTAAATATAAAAATACGTATATTTTTTGTAAAGTTTTGACCTAATTACTGCTCTAAATATGTCATTTCAGCAGTCGACCTTTTTTGTGTCCACAATTACTAAATTAGTTGACAATTAATACTGTTACCCATTCCAGCATACAGCTCCAGTACTGAGCTGTACTGCCGATAATTTTTTTGTAATATTGACCCAGATGAGCAATGTGACCTCCGGTCTGATCGGGTCGATGACGGTTTTCACTTCAAGTCAAACGGCGCTCTGATTTGTCCCAGATTTGTCTGTGTGACTCTTTCTGCTGCCGCCTGCGGGGTCCAAGGTCAGCCTCATCAAAACTGCATAGTGGTGTTTTGAATAATACACAGCAGAGCCTTTAGGGCATCATAAGGGGTTTGCACATGCACATAAGACTGAAATCTCAAGAAAATAAATCTGTACTCACTGGTGAAACAAAACTGCACTGCTGACTCTGCTGTAAGCTTTTGAGAGACTTGGCACAGAAGAGCTGCTCACATGATGCTCCCTCCAGCGTTGCACTTCTTTCTATAAATCTACTGTAGCAAAGTTCCTCCTGCTTCTCTTGGTGGAAATGCTGAGTTTCGGCTGCAGTCCTGGACTGTTTTCTCCTCTCTTTTTTTTGTTCTGCGGTGATTGTCTTGTCCTCCCACTGCTCCCGTCACACAGACTTTGTCGGGGAGAGTTAGTGGCACGCTGCTAACTGACTAAGAGCTGTCACCTCTCCTATCCTTTCACCTCACTCTCCTCTGTGCAGTGTGCCGCTTTGTTGTAAGGTCAGCTGCTTTGTAGCTTCCACGATATGTGTGCAGTGGAGAGAAAGAGGATGAGAGTGCATGTGTGCTCACAAGCCGTGGGTGTATTTTGTTCAAGCCCTCGTATTGCTGTCTGTTGTTGCATTGAAATGCTTGGTTTGCTCACACCGCAAGGCGCGTTGCTCCTCAGGCCACAGAGCGAACGGCCTGGCTGAGGGAGCCAGAGGGAAACTCATAAGGGGAGAGTAGCTAGTGTGGTAAATTAGGCATGTCGCAATTAATCGCATGACAAATTAAAACGAGTTCAATAATTTCCATTTGTATTAATTTATTATTTTCTACCAAAAACTGGACATCAAAAGTCTCCAGGCTGGGCCTCTGGTCCCACTTAGCCCTTTAATTGAAGGACAATTTTTTGTTACAGATACTTCATAGTTGATTGTTTTATTTAGTTTTGATATTTAAAATATCCCAGTGTTAAATGTTCATTAGAAATGAAAGTTTATTGATCTTTGAGAATGTTACATTGTTACCATTATATCAATTTTAAATGGTCTTAAAATACCAATATTATTGTGGATTGCAATAACTTCTGGGGTCATTTATCGTCCAGGAAAATTATTGTGACAGGCCTGTGGGCTTAAAAAATAAATTAGATTTTTTTTGGTACTATATTTAATAAGAATAATAGCAACAAAATCTAGATTATGGACATGTATGACCATCTTCTTCTTGAGACTGTATTAGTAAAACTTTCCTACCAACAATAACACTTTGAAGAATCTGAATTGATTTGTTACATTTAATTTCCCTTTAATTTCCCTTTGGGATCAATAAGTTAATTTTGAGTTTTAATTTTAATCTATTTTTCATGCTTACTTTAAAAAAAATACAAATGACGAAATATTTTCAAAACGTGGCCTTTATTTATTTTAACCCTCCTGAGAGTTGCTTTAAGGCCAGACTGCAATGCCTTGTAAATTTGTTTAATTACGAGAATATAGTCATAATATTAGCAGAATAATGATGCAATTTTACCAGAACAAAGTCTTAAAATTACAAATAAAAGTAATCATGACATGCTTTTAAAAAAACACAGAGCTGTTTTGGGGCAGTAATTTATTGGTTTTTGGTGTCTGAAAATGGAAACCTTTCAAAAACCTCCAGGTTAAGTCATGATTGAAGGGCACTGACCCGTTACCTAGCAACCCCAGCAAAGCCCGTCCCGTTACCTAGCAACCAAACAGAACTCCACTACATTGCTGGGACATTAAGGTAGAAGTTTGTAATAGGAATGTGTGACTGTTTATGTTGCTTTTCTCAGTCCGGTTAAACCCGACGATTCCAGCCAGAAAGCTGATGTTGGACGGATCCAAAGCCCAGAACCTTCGAGGAGTGAGTAATAGATTACATGAGTTAGTCGTAGATTCCACCCACATACAGTTAGTTCTAGATTGTTGTGAATTTACATCTTCCTTCACTGTTTTGAATGTTTAGGTCCTCCTCCTCCTCCTGTTTCTCCCTGCTCCAGTTTTGAATGCCCAAGCTTACCCATAACCAAAGACAAGGAGCAGGTAGGGCACTAATGCATCTTCCTCCTGGAGTTTATTTTTTGGGTCATTGCAGAGTTTTACTTAAATTGACATTATGTCCTCAGGACAGAAGCGCACTAAGTCTTAATGTTTGCTTCAAAGAAGTGCAGTTATTTTTATATGTGCCCGTACAGCAGGAGCCCACATTGAGTGTTATTGTTGTGAATATCAATGGAGTTATTCAAGCGTTGACTCTTTTCACCTTCTAATGTGGGTAAAATATAATTTCATATTGTCTTAAATCAGCTTAGAACATCCTTTAAGGACTGTCATGAAGTGGTGGTTGGAGGTGGCGAGGAGAAACGCAGGCTGAACCCAGGTTATAGTGAAATGATGAATTAATGAAGAGAAGCTCAATCAGTCCAATACAGGCGGCACAGCAGAGAGTAAAGCACACAGCTAATATCGGTAACACTGATACCAGGAAGACTGAAAACTAGAGCAGACGCCGACTCAGGGCTTAACCAGTTCTACTGTGACGACTGACGCTGACGTAAAACATAGACAAGGATCCAACGAGGAACACAGACAACAGATGGGACTAAATACACACAGGGGTAATCAAGGGAACGAGAAACACTTAGGAAACAATCAGCAGAGACAGAGACTCACAGGGAACAGGATCACACAGAAAAAAACTCAAAAATAAACACACAGAAACACGGATCATAACAAGGACGCGTTGAAATGAGGATTTTTGCCGATGTTGGATAATAATGCTGTTATGGTTGATAACCAATATTTACCAGTATTATATTTTTTATAGGGCTGAAACAATTTATTGGATTAATTGTGATGAATCAATAATTTTAATTGATGTCAACTAGTGTAGTAATTGATTAATCGCTAACTAGCATATTTAGACACAAAATAGGCCAAATGATGAAAGAAAAACATTCAGAGTCAAAGTTGTACAAATATATATTTCTACATAGATAGATAGATATTTTGCATTTAAGGTGAAAAAACACCATTGTTTGTAAATATGTTTTATCTAAAACTGTTATTTGTAGTGTCATGATACTTTATTCCAGCAGGTTTCACTTTAATTGTCCTCATCTGCTTCTAGCTGATTTCCTTCATAGAAAGCAACTCGGTTGTGATCGTTCGAGGAGCCACCGGCAGTGGCAAGACCACCCAGCTGCCACAGTTCATCTTGGACCATTACAATGAGAAAAACGCCTCCTGCAACATCGTGGTCACTCAGCCGCGCAAGATTGGAGCCACCAGTATCGCTCGCTGGGTTGCTGCTCAGAGGAAGTGCATCCTGGGTAGTCTGGTGGGATATCAGGTTGGTACACCTGTGAAGAAGTAAGTGAGTTTGTGTTTGACATACTGATGTTTGTGCACATTAATTTACTTCCAGTGTTTGTAAATGTTGGCTTTATTTAGAAGTCTTAAAGCAGAAATGTGTGTTAAGGGGGACCTATTATTAAAAATTCACATTTTGCTTGTTTTTATACTTCCATGTATGTCTCTACTGCTTCTGAAAACAGCCCAAGTTTTTTTTTTTAAAAAAACCCAAAATGATCAAAGTAAAAAAACAAACAACAAAAGAAACACGTTTTTGTCAATAAGTTGATGTTTTTTGGTGTATGGAAAATGAGTTTCAGAAACCTACAAAAGAATTCACATTCAATGGATTGTTGCCTGGCAACCCAAGTGGAACTCCAGCATGTTTGGTCAATGGCTGCTGGAAAAGAGAAGAGTTTTATGTTAACTTACCATCCAGAAATCACTGGTTGCAGTTCTGTTGGTTGTGCAGCAACCAACAGAACTGCTTCTTAAAAGATGTACGGTTACATAATTGTGCATTTTTTAGCAGCCATTTTCACATGCAAGTGTGAACGTTGAGTTGGGGGTGTGGTCAACGGCATTATTTGGATTTAAAGTGACAAGACTCCTTAAAGCAGCTCATTTCAAAATGAGCTGACTAAAATCTCATTATCGAAGAATGACCTTGTGTAAAAAATTTAATGAAAAAAAAAGTTTTGTATTGCTAATAGTAACAATAATATCCTAATATCCTAATCTGTTCAAGAAAGCATAATAGGCCACCTTTCAGTTTGTTAAAGATATTAAGCTACTGGTAACAAGCTGCTAATATACCCTTGCTAGTTAGCTAGCTAGCTTTTTTAGGCCCGTTTGGGTAGCAGCAAATTTTTTGTCAGCTGAACAATGTTCTTTATCATTGGCTCACTTCTGTTGCCAATTCATGCGACTTATTTACAATAAATTTTTTCATCCATTTCTACTGTGCTGCAAGTCTTTAATGTCATTTATAATAGTCTTAAAAAGTCTTAAATTTGAGTTAGTGAAACCTGTAGAAACCCTGCTTATAGATAGAACGTGTAACTGATTCTAAATATTATGATGACCATAATATTGGATCTGGAGTCTTTTTTTTTAAAAAAAAGCCTTCACTGCATCCGTTTTATCACCAATAAGTTGTGGTTTTCATGTGTTTACACCGTTTTGAGTGCTTTGGTGCTAGAATGTCTGGCTGTGGTGTGCACAGCTCTGAAACGTGCCTCTTAAAATAACTGTTCTCCACGTGGTTCAGACCTCTGGATGATGTCACTGTCAGTGGGAGAAAGACAGTCACTGCTGAAATGAAATGTTTTTTATTTTATGACTTCCACACTCCATTAACATTTGTTGTTTGTCCAGATTTTTACATACACTGTATAAAAACACATTTTGGTTTCACACTGACATTAAATCAGACAAAACCTCCTGTTTCAGGTTTACCAGTGATACTTATATCAGTTAATGCCACAGTATTTGTTCTTCAAGTCGGTTGTTTACATGCATCAGGAAAAGGAATGCAGACTTTCTGATTCTGAATTTCCAGATGTCTGAAGGTGAATCTTTTATCTTTTCAAACAATTAAATGCAAATATGGGAATTTACAACCACAATGGTTTTCACAAACGAGTTGAGTTGTATGTTGTTACAGCAATAACTTTAACTGCATAAAAACTTGATAATTTCCATTTGTATTTTTTTTCTTGACTTTTTCTACCAAACACTGGATGACCAAAGGCTTCAGTCTGCAGCATCTGTCTCAACCAATACATTTTTGAAGGATAATTTTGTTTACAGAGGCTTCAGTTTCCATTTTATTTGCTATTTTGTTTATTTATTTTGCACATTTAAAATGTCTTCCACTTCCAGTGTTGAATATTTGTTAGAAATTAAGGTGTTTTGATCTTTTAGAGAGTGTGTCATAATATTTCTTGAATATGGTCTCAAAACAACAACATTATCGTTTATCGCAATAATTTCTGGGACAATTTCTCATTAATCAAAAACATTTGACTGATCTGTTCTGTTTACAGACATGACTGTCTATATTTTTTGTTTTTAGGTTGCACTGGAGAAAATGGCCACAGAGCACACACGACTAATTTACATGACCACAGGGGTCCTGCTGCAGAAGCTCGTTTTGGCTAAATCTCTCACAGAGTACTCTCACATCTTTGTAGATGAGGTATGTGGACAGAAGATTTGCTTTTATGCATTTTCTCCTGCAACATCTTGTCCTCCAGAAATTATACCTCAAGTGTTTTTTTTCACCTATGTTTTTTGTTTTGTTTTGAGAAATACTATTCATTTTTTACCAGTTTAATCGTGTATTATTGTACTGCCCTTTGTTTTCGCTGGACACCTGCTGCCTGTGTAAATGTTGAGTGAAACCTGAGGGCATGTTTCCAGAGATTGTTTTTTTTTTGTGGGGAAAAAAGACCACACAAAACACTGGAAGTGATCAGTTCTGGTGTGTTGTCAGAAAACTGCCCCCATTTTCATAATATTTAAAAATGGGATGTATAATAATGCACAGAATATGTACTGAAGTCTTTTTATGTCTCTGACTTCAAGGTTCATGAGCGCAACGAAGAGATGGATTTTCTATTGTTGGTGTTGAGAAAACTTCTTCATTCCAACTCTCGTCATGTCAAGGTAACTAGTGCCATCAATATATATCAATGGATTCAATGTCACTTATCAGCCGCTATTACTATGCATTGAGTCATGCAAACAAAACCACACTGTTCTGATGTGGGATGAGAAAGAATCTGCCACAAAAATGGTTGTACCGCCCTTATTTCTTTTCTGATTTTTATAAAATGTGGTTTGAATTGGAGCTGAGAAAAGTGATGATTTAAAACGTAAAATGCATTTTTCTTAGATATTTTAATGAAACTTTGGTTTCTGTTCTATCAAAAATGGAAGCGAGAATGGACCATATAAGTGATGTAATGTTTATATTTTATGTATATTTTTACACCATTGTCTAATTGCTGCCATAGTTTGGTAAAATCTAACAAACCATTTATGAAACGTTTCATCCTATTTGATGATTATGAATATCGCCACGTTTGTCTAACAAATGAGGACATTGGTTTTCATCGTTTATCAGAAGGTTCAGCGGCTGCATTGCGTCACAACAAAGAGAAAATAATACAGAAACACAAGTGGGAAAACAACTCAAAATCACTTCCCCCCCAATGCTCTCTTTACTTTCAACTTTACTTGACATGCAGACCGGTTGCCATGGCAGCCGACTGACAACAGCTCCACTAGCCTTCAGAAGAGAGATTACGTTTAAGTGTATAAGGAATCAACTCCAAGAAAAAGATTTTCTTGGACCACCAATAAAAGTGGTCGCATGAACAAAGCGGTGGTTGATTAGCTAATTTAAACACTTGCTCTACTGATGATCAAGCTAGGTGCTAACGAACCCTTGCTAGCTCGTTCACATTTTTGCGTCTGTCATGGTTGGGTGCACATTTTTCGCCTGTTGGCTGGACAAAGTTCATACATTTCTGTGGATATATCTGTCTACAATTTCATAACAACCTCAAAAAGTCTTAAATTTGAGTTTATTTATGCATAGCAGTTGAATATGTGTGCCACACAATGTCCAATCCAGTGATATACATCAATGATTAGTGCATCCAAGAAACATTTGCTTCAGCTTGTGTCTGTAACACAATGTATTTTGGGCAGATAATCCTCATGTCGGCCACCATCAACTGCAGAGAGTTCACCGAGTACTTCGCCACGCCCATTTGGGGCAAGATGAGCCCTGCTTATGTGTATGAAGTGGAGGGCGCTCCCTTCACCATCGAAGAGTTTTACCTTGATGACCTTCAGAAGCTGTATCCTTACCGGGTGAATAGATATAAATATACATTTTCAACACTTCTGTTCTTGTGGTTTTAGTCCAAGCTGTTAATATGTAAAGTTTGTGGGTCCAACCCAGATCGAGCCGCCACATTCGGAAGACCTGTTGATCTCGCCTAAGATGTACGACCTTGCCATCAGTTTAATCCAGAGCTTTAATGAGATGGAGGGCAAAGATTTCAGGTGAGGCTTGATTATATTAAGACTTCAGTCAACTTTTAATTGTTAATCAGAAAGTATAATTAGCATAAATGTGCCATGTAGCAAAGTTGATGAGGGAGGGACGCCTTTGTCAGAAAGAGGAAGCGTTCTGGTTTTCCTTCCTGGCATACATGAGATTCGCTGCATGCAAGAGAGCTTGGCCAAGCTCGCCAACCAAAGGTCAGCATATTTTACTTTTTACCTTGTTTTGCATAGATAAAAACAAAAAGATGAGCAGATCCTGTCTAGAGAAAGGAAACGGTCGCCTCGCTGTTTTTAAATGCGTTTCTGGGGCTCAGATTGCAGGTTTATCCTCTCCATTCATCCGTGACTCTGGAGGAACAGAATGGTGTGTTCCTGTCCCCGGTCCCTTGGTACAGGAAGGTAAGAGCTGCTGACTTCACTCCATATGCCATCTGTGAAATTTCTGTATGGGCTATTTGGCTTTTACATGCATTCTGCAGTGAATGCATGTAAAATGGACAATTTATTTTGTCCAGTTTTATTCAAAGCACAGAATTGATTTCTCATTCTCAGCTTTGTCATCATTGATAGAAAAGAGGAAGTTAGTTCATTGTAGTCCCTGTATTTAATAATCTCTTTACCTTCTCAGGTGATCCTCTCTACCAACATTGCTGAGAGTTCGGTGACTGTGCCAGACGTTAAATACGGTGCTTATTATTCATTATTTATCACTAATTGTTGCTTTCTTTAGCCTGTATTGGACTAAATATAACAGATTTTTGGCTTTTTTTCCCTTGTACAGTCATTGACTTCTGCCTGGCCCGTCATTTGGTGTGTGACAGAGATACTAATTACCAGTCTCTGCGTCTGACATGGGCGTCCAAAACCAACTGCAACCAGCGCAAAGGTGAAGCAGCTTCAGCCGAGAGCCGGAGCCGCTCAAGAGAAACGATGTGCAATTTAGGATCAATAAGACAAAATTTTATGAGAAGAAAAACTCGGCATAGTCATGAATTCACAAACTGAAACTTTTCTTTTAGTCTGGGATTGACGTGTTAAAAGGGACCTTTTATGCAAAATTCATATTTGCACATTTTTACATTTCCATTTTCTCTGCTGGTTATAAAAACAGCCTAAGTTGTTTCTTGGCGTAACTTAATCTTTTTTGATGTCTGAAAAATGAGCTGTTTCCAAAACTTCCCAATTGCTACCTCATATTGATCACTGTGCTGTTACCTAGCAACCCTAGCTGAGCTGAGCCCATTACCTAGCAACCCCAGTGGATCTCCCTGCACATTTTACCGCTTTATGCACAGTACAATGGCTGCTGGATAAGAAAACACTTGCTGCATTTTTGTTCATTGTACAGGAGGCTCTACTTCTGCTTTTCAAAGTTGCATAATTGCATATAGGTTAGCAGCCATTTTCACATGAGTGTAATCGTTGAGTTTGTGGGCTCGACCAGCAGCGGCGTATTTGGATTTAAAGTCACAAACATCTCATTCTGAAAGGGGCAGAGTAAAATGTGATTATCTAAGACTGATTTTATGCAAAAATAAAGAAATGTTTTGTATAGGCCATAGTCCTAACCTCTTCAAGGAAGCAAAATAGTCACCTGTAAAGAAGTTTTAATGCAAAAAGTCATGTTTAAATCACACTATCAGAGTAATGGTTTCACAAATTAAAACTGTATTTAAAGATGATTTTAAGTGTATAACATAAGTCTGTACTAAATAGTTGTCCCGTTCAGATTTGTTCTAAACGTTTGAGGTTTTGAGGTTCTCTGCCTTCTTCAAGGAAAAATTTAATGCTAATTTCAGGCAAAAAAATCTGACATCTTCTGTTTTCGTGTTTTCAGTTGACCAGTTAGAGGAAAGAGACTTGGTTCAGTTGGACAAGAACATTATTTTTGATTTTGAGCCACAAACAGAAAACCATGAATGTGACGCCTTTCTTTAGTGTAATTAGTGATTTTATGGGAATATTTTTGTGTGTTTAAAACTGACAGGGAGGGCAGGCCGAGTGTCAAAGGGCTTCTGCTACCGTCTCGTGACCAAAGCTTTCTGGACAAACGAAATCCCTGAATATATGATTCCAGAGATGCAGGTGAGGGGAGCACCTTTTTGTTTTGCCATAAATGCTTTCTGAACCTGACTTTAACCGCCATGTTGCCCCTCCCCTTAGCTTGCTCCTCTGTCGACCATCCTGCTGAAGGTCAAGCTGCTGGACATGGGAGACCCTCGCTCCCTCCTGTCCACTGCGCTTTCGCCTCCCAACCTGTCCGACATTGTTAGGACTGTTCTCGAGCTAATAGAGGCAAGTAAAGCAGGCGCTAACGTTGATGCTACCTGAGAGTAGGCGATTAATCAGTCATGATTGATTAATCGAAAAATCTTAGATTGGCTATTATATTTTGCTGGTATAGTTGATCTGAATTCAAAATCTAAATAAAAAGAAGCTGGAATAGATGCTTGTCAAACAAGATGGCCGCAATGAGAGTGATGATGTCACCAACTAAACCCACTCCGGAACATCCCTCTCCTTAAAGTAAACTAAAAATTAGAAAATTAAACCCAACTTGAAGGACTGTTTAACAACCTTCAAACTCAAAAAATTCCCCCTCCTTTTTTCCTCTTTGTTTTCTCACCTAGATAAATCCTCAGACATAGTTACGACTTAGAGCGGAATCAGCTCCGCCGCTCCCATTCTAATAGCGCTACCAAACCAGGACAAACAAAAGCGAGAAGCCTAAAATAAACAAACTTTGATCAATCTCCCACCAATTAGAAACAACCCGCAAAGCAAAATACCCCACCTCATCAAACTATCTGAACTGGCCATCCTAAACCAAAACCGCAAACTATTAATCTAAAACTATAAAAGCCACCCCCCGCTCCTCACGTCAACAGAATTGTAGGACTCTCTCTACGGATCGTGCGCACCCCGACGCCCCGACCGCCAGGCTTAGCAGTTTTTCTGGGGGAAACCCTGCAATGGGAACCACCAATTGATAAAATCCACCCCCCTCATTTTAGAACTAGTGGATCAAGACAAAATAGTAACCACAAAAATACAAATAGAAACAGAAAAACACAAACTTACACAGGAAGAAACAGATGCACTTGAAGAGCTCCAAAAACTCAACTCTATCATTATTAAACCAGCAGACAAGGGCTCCACAATAGTCATTATGGACAAAACAGACTACGCTTGGTAGGCCATGAGACAACTGCAAGACAGGGAATACTACAAACCATTTGAAACGCCAATCTACCTGGAAACACGAACCATAATATGCCACCTCCTCAAACAACTAAAGGAACAAAAACACAATTTATTTTCTTAACGGGCACTGACCCACCCAGACCCAGGTATTTTTACCTACTTCCAAAAATCCACAAAGAACCCTCCGACTGGGGAAAACCATTCCAGATCCCAAAAGGGAGACCTATTGTATCAGACTGCAGCAGCGAATCTTTCGGCTCAGCATACTTACTGGACCACTACTTGAACCCCCTCTCCCAAAAATACCCCCGCTTCATAAAAGACACTGGAGACTTTCTACAAAAAACAGCCACAATCACAGAACAGAGCATCCTCTTTACCATAGACGTCAAAAACCTCTACACCAATATTGAAACCGAAAAGGGACTTGAAGCAATACAAGAATGCCTCCAGAAAATTCCTGAGCTCTCCAGACCAGATGAAATCATCCTTGAACTCTTGAAAATCAACCTCGAAAGGAACGACTTCCTTTTTGATGACAAATGGTTCCTGGAAATCAAGGGCACAGCGATGGGGAAACAATTTTCCTACGCCAACATCTACATGGCTAAATGGGAAAAGGAAGCTTTTCTTAAATGCCCAAAACTCCCAGAAGCCTTCTTCAGGTACCTGGACGACATCTGGGGACTTTGGAACTACAGACGAGAAGAACTGGACCAGTTTATACAAATCTTGAACAACTACCACCCCTCCATCAAAATCAAAGCCACCATCAATCTACAACAGGTTAATTTCCTGGACACAACAACATTCAAAGGGGAAAACTTCAACAAAACAGGTAAATTAGACACTAATTAGACAGTAAAGACAACTCTACTTCAAACCCACTGACTCACACCAACTCCTACACAAAGACAGCTTCCATCCAAAACACACATTCCAAGGGATCCTAAAATCACAACTAATCAGATACAAAAGAATCTGCTCCAACAAAACAGATATAGAAGAAGCCACCAAAACCCTCTTCCAACCTCGAAGAGAGGTTACTCCAGAACTCTACTACAAAATGTAAAAAGGGAAGTATTCCACCGAAAGAACACCAACAAAAACAATAACACAGGAACACGGACACACATAATTGCACTGACAGGACCATACTCACACTTCACACTGAAAAACCACAAAGCAATAATAGACCATTTCAAATAAACTCCAACCAAGAATTACCGCTCAGCCAAAACTGGAAACTCATCACAGCATGTCAAAAGAACCCAAATCTCCAAGACCTCCTGGTCCGATCCAAATTCTACAGTAAAGACAAATCCAACAGAAAGAAACATAAAAAACCATACATCAGGAGTATCAATACCAACAAACGCTGGCCTCTCCCCTTGAGAATCTCCCCCCAACATGAAAATGTGGTCTACATAATCTGGTGCCACAAATGCAAAAAACAATACTGGGAGAAACGGTTAACTCATTTAAATTACGCCTCTCCAACCACAAATCCAACATCAGATGTTAAAAAAAAAACAGAAACCACCCTGGTTAAACACTTCCTCCAACATGGACTGGAAGCTGTAAGAGGCAGACCACTCACACACAACCCCGACTGGTCCAAACGGGAAAGATGGCTCCAGGAACAACAATGGATAAGAAATTTAGGTGCCAAAGCACTAAAAGATAAGAATTACAAGGGCCCATACACACCAAAAGCAAATTAGGAGCCCCAATAATTTTGAACTCTTCTTACAAAAAATAAAACTCAAACCTACACTCACCCCTCTCCATCCATCTCTCTCCAAGCCATCTCCCAACCGTCCCCTCTCTTTCCTCCCTTCTCTTAACTTCTCTCCCTCTTCCCCACCCTAGATTCCTTCCCTCCCCCTTCTATACTTCTCCCCCCACTCCATCTCCCATCCTCCTCCTCACCCCTCTTCACTACCCCTCTTCTTCCCCCACCTATCACTCTACATTCTCTTTCGCCCTCCCTTTCCTTATCCTTTTAACTTCCCATTTCCTCCTTTTTGGATGATGAACACCAACATAACGATTCACTACAAGCTCCATCTGAACCCAGCTCAGATGAAGCAACTGCACCCACCAGAATATGCCAGTCATATTCTACGCAGCCCACACAATACATACAAACCAAAAGGTGGCGCCCTGGAGCACACTGCAAGCACCATACACCAACCATAAAAGATGGTCCCTGTTGCCCAAGGTGGTTCTTGATCTCGAGTGAGAGTGCAATACCTTTGAGGTTCCTAAGTGGGCTGGGAACCAATCGTGGTGGGCCCGCAGTCTCAGAGTGATTTCACCACCCCAAGAAAGAAAATCTAGATTTTCCAACATTCAAATTCCACACATCTGTTTAATCAACAAAAAAATATTGATTAAACAGATTAATGGATTAAAAAATCCATTAATCGTCAATTAATTTAACCCATTTGTATTGATTAATCACTTGTTTGATGATTAATAGTTTTTTTTTTATTGATTTAATCAAGTTAAAACTCCATTGTCGTAGTCATGATGGGAGACCTACTTTGTCTCCCATCATAAACGTTTATGGAGGTCTTGCATTTGATTGTCGTTGATCTTATTCAGATTCTGGTAAGTCAGAAGGTGCTGTAATGTTTTCTGAAGAAAGAATCAAGCTTTTTTTGGTCTTTTCTAAACTTCTGGGGGATTAAATGAAGTATTTGTGGTTTTTGTTTTTTTTGCTGCTTGGATGTTTGATTCTTGAGATGGGCGCGCTGTCCGCTAAAAGTGACGGCAAAAATCAAAGCGAGGATGGCGAGCTGACCTTCCTGGGCCGCGTTCTGGCCCACCTGCCTGTGGACCTTAACCTGGGAAAGATGATCGTTCTGGGCCACGTCTTCGGCTGTTTGGACGACTGTCTCATCATAGGTCAGTTTGACGGTCCTGATAGCATCTGTTCAACGGCCTTTTGCTCAGGAGAAATGTTAACTCCACATTCCCCTACATGTTTCATCTTAGTTTTTGATTTCTACACTTTTTTTCCTACTTTTAAAAAGTGCAGCTGTTTCAATAAATTGGCCTTGAATTTTTTTTTAAATACATCTAAAGATGAAATGATTAATCGTGATTAATCGATTATTGAAATAATCGTCAAGGACCGTGTTTTCCACACTATAAGGCGCACCTTCAATGAATGGCCTATTTTAAACCTTTTTTCATATATATAAGGTGCATAGATTAGACGCTACAGTTTGGGTTGAATTAAACCTATGGGATGCGATTTGTTCTGTATTCTACAAATGTGGATGTGTAATAATTCAGAATTGGTCCCCGAGTCCTTTATATAGTAGACTGTCCCAGTTAATGTTTCACTCACGGTGTTGGTGT
>CAEGAF010123611.1:0-12964 GCA_903067075.1 Micropoecilia bifurca | reverse complement strand
CTGCCAGGTCTGACCGGCTTCCTCCCCCACCACCGGAGCCAACTCACCACCAGGTAGTGGTCGGTGGACAGCTCCACCCCTCTCTTCACCCGAGTGTCCAAGACATGCATAGTAATTGATATATATATAAATATATATATATATTTAAAGTACTTTTCTTCATTTTATGCGTTCATACATTAAATGATTACTAACTTTGATTAGTATTAAAATTCACTATCATTGTATGAGCTTCAAAATAAAAGTCTGGACCAGCCAACTTGTATACCAGTGCACAAAGACACATGAGTGAGTTTTGCTGTATAATATCTTGGCACATAGTTTTGTTCTGAACATTTTCTTTTATTTTGTAATCATAAAGAACTGAAGTATGTTTGTGACTCTTTCTGAAGTTGAGTGGTAAATGTCATGAAGAGTTATTTAACCATTATCCATCAGCTTTATGTTAGTAATGTCTCTCCGATAATTAAAAACGCTCACATGTTGTTCCTCATTTTGTTATGAAAAGCACTTTTGCTCTTCAGATATGGAAATGTTCTTGTTGCATAATTAAAAAAGCATGCTTTGGTTTGCTTTGGACAAGGGAGAGTTTAGTCAACAGTATCTATTGACCATGTTTCCTTGCCAGAGCAAGAAATGTATTTTCAGCTGGTAGCTGGAATACAAGTCAGTTTACAACAATGTACTAGAAACCGTTTTACAGGACTTGCATCACTTCTTGCCACAGTGGAAAAAAATACTTTATTTCTGGCACAGGTATTTACTGGTTCAATCATTTACAGCATGCCTGCTTTATTTTTGTCACTAGGCTGCATGCTTCTTGTTTTCATTCATGATTATTTTCTTGTAATAAAAAATATTTTTCTTTGCTCCAAAATTCAGAATTAGATTTGTAATTTTTATTCTTTAATTTATCCAGAAAATAATTAGATTTTTAAAAAGTAGGGGTTATAATGCTTACTTTATTTGAATGGTTATTGTGGCTATAAAAAAAGAGAAGAACTTGCATTAGAGCTGACCTGCTTTGATGTCAGTTTTATGACTGAAGTGACCTGATGCTCTAAAGATCAGGTTGAAACATTTCCTTTTTAGGACTCTGGTGTTGTGCTGGTACCTTGTGTACCAGATCTTGTGTTTGATTATTTAGTTTTAAAACGATGATCAAAGTCTTGGTCATGATAGAAGGACTACATGCGGGCTGTAATTCCCTTCCCTCCTTTTGACTTTTGTTGCTGTGGAAGACAAAAGTTTTACTTTAAGTACGGCAAAGAATATTTTTCTTATGATGAGCCTGAGTTGATATTTCAAAGTTGTTTGCTGAGATGATGAACTGCAGTGGGACAAAGAGGAGCAGAAGAGCTAACAGGACAAGAAATAATGATGCAGCTGGCGTGTGTGTGCGCGTGTGTGTGTGCGTGTGTGTGTGCGTGTGTGTGTGTGTGTGTGTGTGTGTGTGTGTGTGTGTGTGTGTGTGTGTGTGTGTGTGTGTGTGTGTGTGTGTGAGCCCCTGAGATTACTGGGAAAAGCACCTCTGTGTGTTGGGGCAGAAATTGCATGTAAGCATCATTGTCAAGAGAGCAGGTAAAGGGCTTTGACACTAGACAAATGTCAGCATTGATTAGTAATTCTTCAACATTTTTCTAGAATATAACATTGTTTTGATTCGGTGCTGATCTCATTTGTTCAATGTAGATTTATCCATTTGTTAGCCAGCTGCTTCTGGGATTGTCTGTGGAAGCACAATTCTATAAAACTCAGAACGCCTGCTGATTGTTTATTATATTTTACCATTATGTTCCTCATTGTGCAGCACTGAGTTCTCGTAAATACTAACCTCACTAAGTCATGCAATTCTTTTTATTAAATCCTTAAACTTCATTGAGATACACTGAATAACCTGTATACTTCCTCTGTTTCCATCTGTTGGCAAGTGGCAGATGCTCAACCTTGACTCTGCTCAAGAGAACTTTTGAAGGCGACCACAATTTGTTGGGCATCAACAAGCTCATTCAGTGAGAGGTTCGTTTCATGTGGCCCATTTAAATCAGGGATTTAGTGAGAAATTTATGAAGCTGTAATGCAGTTAAAACTCAATTAGATTATATTAATCTTCATTCATTGATCTGAAACAAAACTTCATTGAAAATCAATGTGACAAGCAAATACTTTTGTTTTTCAGGGGGGGAGTCACAATTGAGTTACAAATATAAAAAGCTCATTTGTTGAGTAGAAATTAAGAATTAATCAACAATCAATTCTGTTTGATTGGTAGTTACTAGACATGTTTGGCAAGTTTACTGCTTAAACTTTACTAAATTAATTAAACATGGCTTCATTACATCTAAACTATGAAGGACCAAAACTGACATAATTGAGAGATCTATATATATTTCTGCTTTTATCTTTGTCAATTCTGATCCTCCATACTTTTTGAGGTAAGTGTTTCACCCTTTAGTTTAGTTTTCCCTGTCTGTAATTCTGCTACTACCATGTTGCATGAGAAAACAACATATTCAAATTAATGTTCATTGTTGCACATAGTATTTTGCATCTTGGTTTAAAAATTAAAAAAACTTTGTGTTTTGGTTTAATCTTCTTTTACATGTTTACTCCATTCCCTACATGAGAGCAAAAAGGTTTTCTTAAGGCTTCCTTTCAGCAATAGTTTTGTTGTTATCTCTCTTCCATGAAGGTCATATTTATGTCGCTCACAACTAATAACGTTCCTATCAATGGACTCTCAGGCCACATCTTGGGGTCTCTGCAGCTTTCCCAGAAGTGCCACAGGCTTGGTGACTGCTTGTCTGATTAATACTCTAGTTGTCCCTCTTGTTTGTTTGGATCATGTCTTGGTAGGTTTGCACTCATGTCACCCTCTTTTTATATCCGAAGGATTAAACTTAACAGTGTTTCTTGACATAATCAAAGCTTGGCATATTGTTTTATAAGCTTGCCCTGCCAAAACTTCCCCCCTGACCAGTCCACTGTGTTCCCTGATCTTCATGAAGCTCTTTATTCCCTAATGCTCTCTAGTAAATCTCTGAGCTCTTTGCAGAACGACTAGATTTATACTGAGATTAAATTACAAACAGTTGTGGTCGATTTACAAAATAAAGTTACTTTAGACGGCACATTCTTTGCAATTCATGCAATTTATGGTATGATAGTAAAAACAGCTGATTAGAAGTGGATATTGCATTTTTAAATTAAATTAAGATACACTGAAATAAAGCAGGAAGACCTCACTGAGCTTTTTTAAAACCACAGAAAGATAATAAATACTAAAGAAAATTACTTTAATCTGAATTATTTTGACATATACTGACATGCATCTAAATAAATCAGGCTTCTTATAGTCAGAAACATTGCATTTGGTTATGGTTTGTATTCTGTGGAAATTAGTATTTTTATCTGTAAGATACAGATTATTCCACCTTAGTGTCGTGTCATGATGGTCAGATTTGGAAATATATGCTCTCTGTGTATCTACATCTATGTAAAAAAACCTGTTTTCTGAGCATCAGTAGTGATGCATTATGAATTATGAGTTTGTGGATCAAACTTAAACCCAGATTGGTTGTAGAAACAACTAATTCCTGGAACTGTGGTGCATTCTCTGACACAAAAAACAACTCAGACTAAAAACACCTGCAACATAAGGTGCTAACAGGGTCCCTAGGACATCATAATTAACTTGCTCTCTGAAAATGTACGCCTTCAAACTTTTTCTGTGGAAGCTAGAGGCAATCGCCGGCTTCTTTTAAAAATGAACATGTTCCTACAGCGGTGCATTGAAGCGGCGTAACGCGGCTACAGACAGCACAGAGGTCTGATATGTCTGTTGTGTAAGCAGTGGGGAGTCTTTGAACTAACTTTTCCTGTTGCGCAACCACTGAGGGCACCTACACTCGCTGTCCTGCTATGTCTTTAACCTGTGCTTGGCGACACCTGAGTGTTTGTTCTCAGACAGCAGTGTATTAGTTTGACCTTGGGTCTGTTCCTGCAGAAATGGCAGCCTTTTCCATCATATTGCTGCTCAGCCTTGCAAATCCCAGCAGCCGGTGAAAATACCAGGTAACGCCGAGATGGCTCACTCTGTTCCTCTTTCTCTGTGACCTCCAAGAAGTTGAAAGAGAAATGTTACTGAGCGCAGGATGAGAGTGGAAGGTGATGGATAGCCCTAAGCAGTGTAATGGTGTTGCCCTTCTGTATTGAAAGAGAACAAATATCTTCCTGGGCTGTATGATGTGTGGCCTCTGCTCGCATCATACGTTGTGCCGGGTTGTCTCATGTGGCTTTCTTCGGATGTTCTGTAGATGCTGGGGAAAAAAAAAAAGCAAAAAAAAGAAAAGATAGAGCCGTGCGGACAAACAGCCTGACAAAAACGATGGGAGGCTTGAGGAGGAAAATGAGATGAGACAAAAAGAAAATGCACCAGGGATGGAGCAGCTATGGTGTGACATTGAGAGGCAGAGAAGAGAGATCTCAGCTCTGTCAGGCTTCTTGTCTTCACACGGCGCTGAAAGATGGTCCATGGCTTTTTCCTGGTCTAATGATCACCCTGCAGGCTTGACATCTTATTTCTGAAAGTAGGTAGCATTTTCAAAATCTCACACAACCCTATACAACCATACTCATTTTTTTCTTCTTCTTTTGTAGTCGAGAATAGGCTAAACAAAGAATTCAAATTTTCTTGAGTCCTTTGTCTTAATCTAAACCCTGGGCACAATCTTTGATCTATATTTTAGACAGTCAGAGTACGTGTCCAGAATAGATAAAGGTATCGCAAACTTGACACTCCTGTCTCATAAAACCGAGCAACGCTGTTCATAAATTATTGCAAGCCAAGGAGAACTGTGGCCCTGAGGGGTTTGGAGGAGACCTTTAGCAGAGCAGAGACTGCTTTACACCTGTAATATAAATTAAGTGTGGAAAGGGGAGGGGCAGGGATGGACACCTGAACCAATAGATGCGGCTTGACTTTAGCAGCACATGATTTATTGTTGATGATTGAAGCAAGGCTCGGTTAAGAATCCTACAGCTCCCCTGCTTTAACTTCACGTAGAATGTTTCTCGTAAGAGGTTCACCATTATGCAAAATTCCCTTTATGCATTTTTCAGTATTTCTAATGGGGATCTACTGCTCCAGCTGTTTTTTGGGGAATAAGTAAATGTTCTGCTGGTGTCTCCCACTAAACTACCTGTTTCAGAGACCATTCAATTGTTGCCACAATTTTTTATTTTATTTTTTTCTTTTGTTCTTTTTACGTAGTAGCCCTAAACCAAACCCTAAGTGGAGCAGCTCCACCCACTTCACTTCAAGGCAACGCTACATTTGTTCTGCTGGTCCTACTGCTGTACAATGGTTGCTGGAAAAGAAAAATGTTTTGTCTGCTCCAATACAGAGCTTGTGTCCATGTATTTTCTCAGTCATGGAGAACAGAGTTGCGTGACTTAATTTTGTTTTTGCTCACAATGTCTACGCAACATTGCCAAAGAAAGTTGTAGTTTTGACAAATCAGTTTAAGAAGGAGTCGTTTGAAAGCTACCAACAGTACACTGCAAGATTTGTTAAATGCTTGAACTGAAGGAAAGTTCTGTCCCTACTGTTCATCATCATCACAAACCTGCAAACCATGGCGATGTGTTGCCAAACGTTTCCGACATCGTCTGAATGTATTTATTTGTATGTGTTGAGATGAGTGCTTCTCCTCTAATCTTGTAAATATATATTTAAAAAAGGTTGCATTTGTGGGAAAAAAAAAACATCTGCGCTGAAATAATGATATTAAAGTGCACCAGAGCCGCAGTGTTTCATCGTTCAGTGGCTGTGGCTTTATCAGGAGGCGCCACTTGCTTCTGAATCTGCCTCAGGGTCAGAGATATGAATGTACCATTGTGCATCTGCTTGTTGTAGCCATTTATTTTTCAGGTGTTTGAGGGGCAAATGCAAACACTGAGATGGGACAGCTTTGCCAGCTTATCTTTATCATTGTGACGTAGCGCCAAAACGGCGCATTCATAAATGAGCTCAAAACGGTCAGGATTGATCGGGTGAAATCTCAATATGTGAGAATGATTTTGTATATTATATGTAATGACCTTGTTTTGTATAGCCTATATACCTGACCTAGCTTTTTCAAGGAAGCATAATAGGTTTCAAGCATTTAAAGCTGCACTGACAGTGGAAGTGCCATAAGATGACAATGTGTAGCAAACAATGCTGCAGAAAACCTTGAAATAATTAGCATAAATTCCCACTAAAAATTAGGAAAAATACAACCTTTAATCATAGAGAGGAAAATCTCAAATTATGAAAAAAGGATGTTGTAGTAACTGGAGAGAAGATAAATAAATGGGGTCCTTTGTCAAGTCATATTTATTTGATGGGGAAAACGGCAAATCAAGGATTCCTTACAACTCTTATGAATTTAAAAACTAAAGGAGATTCTTCTTCTATGCAGAAATTATTCATGATCTATCAGTACAGCCATTTTACCATTTATATAAATCCTAAGCCAGTGAGACCATTAATAATACTGGTGGTTAAGACTTGCAATGTTAGTCCTGTTCCATCTCAGGAGAAAATCCAAGTCTGCTGAGTGCTTTAACCTGAAGAAGTACTTCACTCTGGAACAAAATGTCTGCCAATCTAAAGTTGATCATGATTGTGTCCACATTCTCTAGTAAAGACAGTCCTTCAGTTGAAGAGGGGTCTGAATTGGCATGCTGTGCTGTGACTATAAAATGAGAAATCGAAAAAAAAAACACAGAAAAACTAAAGGTAACAAACACACACTATGACACTGTTTGAATAGCAGGTGATCATTTTATTAGAAGCCACCAAGTGTGGCAAAATCCCATGAATTATGACTCTATAACTACACTTTCCTGAGCACTAAGCCGTTCTTGTTTTGCTTTGGTGTGGAGAGACTTGAACACTAAATAATTCTGTTGAATTTCTGTGATGACTCTTTAGACATGGAATTAAAAAAAAGAAAACACGTCTATCCTTTCTTCTGGATGAGTCATTATTCTAAGAATTTTTTTTTCTAATTAAATATTACAGATTAGTATTACAATTGTGATAAATCCACTTAGAGAGATGGAAACTAAGACAACAGGTGGATTATCTGGCCTAAGACAAAACCAGCACTGTTACTTGGGAACACAAAATATGAAAAATTCTCATTCAAAATGCACAAAACCTAAACTTTGTGACGTAGTTGTATAGTTTATGCTATTTTGAAACGGAGTTGTGTACTCTTTTACTTAGCTGCATTAATCTGTATTGCCTATGATTCATACAGTTAGTAATGGGAACTCTCACTGCCTTTGTACATTTTTACAGACAACATTGGACAAGAAACCAAGAGATTACCAACAAATTTAAGTCCTTAAATCTGACTTCTATCAGGGCGCTATAACCTTGAAATATTTTTAATCTTAATTTCTGAAAATCTGAAGTGAAGTTTGACATGCTGAAGTTATCTAACCAGTTTTAAATGAGGACAGTCTTTCCAGAATGTCTAAGGCATTTCTGAGATTCTTCCTCATCATGTTGTATGCATTAATATTAAGATAGAACATTACCTTTTTGAATTAAATCTTGAGCAAGCGAGGATGAAACTGTTGGAAATTTTGCCTGTCATGGCCTCATTTCCCGCCCTTCTCCGCCTCCCCTCACCCCATTTCCCTGTTGCGAATGTTTGCTCAATGTGGGAGAAACAATCAGCAGTTCTGGAAGATTCCAGGGGGCCTCCATGAAAAAATCATGACTCAATTAGAGCTTGTTCAAAATTTCAAACAGAGCGATCATTAAAAATTCACCGGGACTTCTGACTGCCACTTTTAAATACATTGTTCGTATTGCTTTAGCTGCTAAGGACTGGGTCAGGCTGAGCTCACCACTTAGACGCTTGATCTTTTGATTTGCTATCAAGTTGTTGTCATGGTTCATTTAAGGTCCCTGGAGAAAAAGATTAATGTTGGCAGAGCTGCAACTTTTTATCACAATATTTAACCTCTGCTAAAGAAATTTTGGTCCTTTGTATCTGTTTAACCAAAATTTAACACTATTTATCTTGTACATCTTTAAAAATCTCTCTTTACTCAGATTTAATGAGAACAGCCAGGTATTAAGAATGAAGTGAGGACTGCAAGGTGCAAGCACTTCTTTACCTGCACTCTTATGCTTTTTTTCTCTCTTGTGCATGGCAGCTTTTACACAGGCACAAACACACACTTTCACACACTATCTCCCTGCTTTCCCCTGGTTTCCATGGTGAAGGACCGGAGAATTCAAGGACAGGTATGTTTGCAAATGAGACTTTGCAAGCATTATATGTCCACTCACTGATTCACCACGAGCCATGATTCTCAAAGGCAGGCTGAGTTTGTCTGAAAGTGAGGGAGCTTCGAAAGTGTCCAACCCAAAGAACATGACACATGTTGGTATTTGTCTGTTGGCCTGCTGCAAGTTCTGTACATCTGCAGTCCATGCTGTGTTTGCATGTTTGCGTGTGCTAGTGAGAGCGTGTGTGGACCACGTGTTTGGCTGCTTCCACATACAAGAACAGACACAAACACAGACATGCTCCAATATGGTCTCTGATTAGGAGAGCAGGCTGCCCCGACTTAAATCTCAGCATAAAAACAACTACACAAAAAGGGTAATGTAGAATGTAAACAGTTGCATCAAGTACATAACATTTTCAGTTTGTCACTAAGCATTCAATGCACTTGAGTAAGAATAGCTCGATTTCAAGGAGGTACAAAGGCTGCTTAATCTGATTTAATTTGGGAAAATTATGTAATTATACACCAGAGAAAACGTTACATAACTTGCAGGTTCCAGTACTTAAGAAAGATCAAATAAAAAACAAGTCAAAATAAATCACATCTCTGCTAAATATAAAATTTGGATAGAACGCCATCTATCTGACACCAACACCACTATTGGACACTGAGCTTTTGGCTAATCATCTTACCTAATCATCTTAAAGTAACTCACAACAATCAGTAACATTTTACAAGATAAATAGCTTTGTTTCCAAAGATATATTTGTTCATCATTTAAATGTATTGGTCTAATTTAACTCCCTGTAAGAATTATGTGTTACAGCCAAACTTCATGACAAGATTATAACTTGAAAGATTTTAATGAACACAGACTTGAGACTTGAACTTTGGGTAAAATACTTTTTAGGCTTATGTTAGAATTACTCCTCTGTAATGCAGATATAGCTGAGATAGGACATTTCAAACTGAGGGGGGAGTTGTTCTAAAAGATTTAAATGAATCAGTGCTCTGATAGTGATTTTTGTGACAGGGACACATTACTAACATTTAAAATTTTGTGTGTTATTGTGTAACGTCACGTGTGCTCATTGTTACACTTTAATAAGACTGAAAATGGATTCATATACAGCGTTTAACTTTGTCAAATATAATTAACTTCAGTTCTAAAAAAGGAAATGAAATACATTTTGATATGGTTATCGACATCCTAAAGTTGTTCCATTGGAAACTAATTGTATAAGTAAATAAAGGTAACTAAGTGGTGGGAATAACTTTGCTACTTTACAATGTATTTGTCATTGTATTTGTCCCATCTTCAATGGTTGATCTTGTTACTATGCTCTCAATGTTATGGGCTGCATACCTCCTGTAATGCACAAATGTATCCACAAGCTGTTCTGCCCCCCTATAGCACTCTAAACCATATGTCACCCCTGGAGGAACAGCTATCACACACTGCTGTCCCTGACTGTGAGTTTTACTGTGTCATGCTGCAAACACCACAATACAAATGTCACACACTGTGGTTTTACTTGCATGTAACTGTGGGTGAGTATCTGTACGTTTCCCGACTCCTCAGTCTGTCATCACACTTGTGTCATATATATCCAACGTCGGTGTGAGCTCCAGAGTTAACAGGCTTGATTTCTTTTTTTTTCTGTGAGATGGGTTGAAAACTGGAAGGAAGGGATTCTCACATCTTCAACACATCTGCATGACAAGCTACTTGTCTCTTTGTATTCTCCTGTTCATCCTCATTAACTCAGTGTCACACTTATAACACATTAGTTATTCTTGAGATTACAAGAAGAAATTGTGGCTCAAAAGAATATTAGCTTAAAGGTGTGCAAATTTATGTATGGAAGCAACAAACCCGCTACAAATATATTTCAGTCATTATTCCAGTATAAAAGAGTAATTATCTTGCTATCTCACTTTTTTGAAACTCTTTTTCTTGTGGACTCACATTTCAATGTGACTAGTATTGACATAAAACTCTGTGGATCGTACTGGTTTCACGTGTTGCTCATTTTCATAGTCCGCATTAATGATTAGAGTGAATCTGATCCCTCCAATACTTTCTTTGATCTTATATTACTTAAAACCTTTTCTCTTCACTTTTGTAGAAAACCCCTCCCATACTGCTTCGTCCTTATTTCGTCATGTTCCAATGGGTGACTGTTATGTAATGTGTGCCATAATATAGCATAAAATGTTTATCTTTCTAGGTCCTTCTGGAACTTGTAAAGGGCCACATGTGGCCTAGTTGCTGTAAAATACCTATATCTAAAGTAAACTCTGTTGTTGTTCTGGGCTCCCAATCAGTGTTCCAAGCAATTTCACTACATCTAGATGATTTGAAATCAGGGTTAAATTGTCTGAGATACTTAAAGTGGTTTTAAAATGCTAAGGAATAAAACTAAAACTACTTTGAAGCTGTAACAAAGTAGGTAACCTTTATAAATGTATATACATATATAAAGGTTAGTTAAAGCTTATGTAGTGACACATTATGTGTGGAAAAATGGTGCTTCTCTGCCTTCTCTCTGTTGCTACTTTTATCTGGAGAATTATACCCAGGCTGAAACCACCAATCGGAACCAGGAAGAATGTCTTGGAACTGTCCATCATGCTTGTTTACATGTTGCTCACCCCTCCATCTTGCTCTCTGCTACATGCAGCCTGCTGTGAATACACAGGCTAGTTAGCATGTCTACTGATGATGTTAGATAGCAGTTGTCACTATTAGCACAGCAGCATACACTCTGTCAACATACAGTAGATATTTGACATCGATTAAAAACATAAAATAAACACATGAAAATATCAAAACCTTTTTAAGTTTAAGAAAAGCATATATTTATTTTAAAATGTTTGTAATGTGAGATTAAAACTTAGGGAGTCAGAAGGTGATTTCTCATTGTAGAAATAATCTCTTGCTGTCATCTATGGAGATTTTTTTCTCTGGATCATAGAGTGCACCTTTAATGCAAAATGAAATAACTTACAAAACTGGTGGCACTGTAGGGAAGATGGAAAATGACAATGAACTGCAGAAAGAGTCAGTGGGGAACAATGCAGTGAGCTAAAATACTGAGGTGGCAGTGACACAGGAACAAGAGGAGCTAATTCGAGGTACGTAAGGACAGCTGGGGAAGAAACAACACTGAGGGAAATAGGAGATTGAAAGCAGCTGGGAAAGTGAGCAGAGCGACAGGTTAAGGTAGTGGTGCCCAACCCTGGGACCGCCTGTCCTGCATGGTTTAGATGTCTGTTCCTCCCAACTTGATTCAAATTATTACATGACCTCCTCTGCACACCATAAAGTGCCGTTAAGCCTTATTTATGTCAAGTGTGCAGCAGCAAGTAAACACCTATTGCAGGTCAGAGGTCACAGAGGACTAAGGCTGCAATGCCCAGATAAGAAAATAGGCAATGAGAAAAAAAATAAACTGAAACACAAATGAAACCTAAAGTTTCAACTCTCGCATATAATGATACTTGCAGGCCTTGTGTAAATTCTTTGCTAGAAAGCAGTTCCCAATTAGTCTAACTAGTCCATCATTTTTACAGTAAGATGTTAGGAGGGTTCCTTGAATATGCTGCCAATGTTCGGGGGAAGGGGAGGTAAAGTAAAGATAACTGAATTTGTAATAGATTTTCCTTGTTTGAGTTTATCTTGGGTCTGTTTTGTATGTTAAAATGATCCATCATCTAGATAGATGTATCTTAAGCAGTCTTTGGGCGAGAGAGAGGGAACACCCCAGACAGCTGGTCAGTTCATCACAGAGCAACTCAGACATATACAGGACAAATAACCATGCATGCACACACACATACAGAAAATTTGATAAAGCAAATAACCTGACCTAAGGGTTATTTGCTTTCTTGTTTGAAGGCATCAACAACCGTGCACCACTGTGCTACCCGCTGTTGATATGAGGATCAGACAATCCTGAAATGAGTAGCTAATTAAAATGCAGTTGTTGTACAAATGTGCAGCCGCCTCAGTTCAGTGCGCTTTCAACAGCAGAAGTGAACTTATTCCCAGCACTGAAGCAGACATTGGATCCCGCCGCATCATTTGTGTCACAGATGTAGCTCTCAACCCTTTTAATCAGCATTCCAAAACTTGAATACCCTCCTCTGGCTATTCCATTGCTTAGACTTTGCATTCTGCTCACTCTACCTGGAGCATATCCTCTGAATAGCATGAAATGCAGCTTCCCGGAGGGGGTATTTAGAAACCGAAATAAAAGTCAGAGCTTTTCTATGTTCTGTAAAAAACACAAAAAGGGAACAAGAAGAGCTTTTCCAGTGGCACAGAGCACCTTGGTGGTGGTGAACAATAGTTGGATTTTTCTGTGCCTGTCCTCTCTGCTGCCCAAACTTTATTCTCTCACAAGCTGATTATCTTGCTGCCACAGTGTTCCGAACACTTTTCCGTGTCTCAGCCCTCGCAAAAAAATAAGGTGATCAATCAGATGAGGTTCATTCTTTGTTTTTTGCTTTTTTTTTGCTGTGTTTTATGACGAACTTCAAGGAAGTTGGACACAATAAACTTTGTGTCTATATAACTTGGAAATAATAATAATAATAATAATATTCAGAAAAAGGTCCAGAGATTAAAAGAAATTTAAAACATATATATATTTATTTTGAA
>CAEGAF010123609.1:0-45975 GCA_903067075.1 Micropoecilia bifurca | reverse complement strand
CGGGCTTGTAAGGTTGGTGAAGAGCGTTTTATTAAAGGACAACACTGTGGAATTCAGTGAAGTTGACCGTTTCTAACCGTCCAGTCGAGTCTACCGCCTCCTCTCCTCCCTTTAACACAACCCAAGTGTTACAACTTTAAAGAAAGACGCATGGGACGAAATCATACGAATGGTCTGACTTGTGGTATTCCGACTCATGACGTTTTGAAAATGCAAAACCTTCAAGTGTACGAATAACTGAGCAAATACACTTCAGGCAAACGAAGGAAGCACAATGAATAACTTTCTGACATTCATCCACCACTGCAAGTACAATAGCACAGAGTACGGCCCATTTAGACACTTTAATGTACATTGTAGAGCCTAGAGAGCAATGCACAGTTTGACGTGACTAGCAAGAGTTGCTTTAAGCTGTTTTGCTTCAGTGACAAGACATGCACTCAGTATTCCTGCTTTGCCATGTTCTCCCAAGCGTTAATAATGCAAGCTCTAAGCCTACATGGCAAACAGCACACACACACACACTGAGGCATTCTGGAGAATGTGGAGTGATTTTTGAAAGCCACATGTGAAATAGAGCAGCGGTAAAAACAGAGCTAAACATGTAATTACAAGCTTAGAACTATTATTTTGTAATAAACTATCAAATCATCATTTTATTTAACATTAAACAGCACAAAACAGGTATCTACTGAGGAGGCATATACTTTTTACTTTATACCCTTTATTCAGGGTTTCCCCCAGTATTATAAGCCTGGCGGGCCACCGGGCATTACTTGTGCCCCCACCAGGCTTAGCATTTCTTATTTAAGTTTTTTTTATTATTATTATTTTTGCATTTTTTAAGACTTTATAGTTGGTGTTCAGTTATTGATCTTCCAAACACACATAATTATCAAGTGATATGTTAAAATTTCCTGTCAGCTGTAAACATTTTTAACTCAAAATCCCGGCAGGTCACTGGATGAATGACTGCTGAGCGCCCCAACCACCGGGCTCAGCAAGTTTTCTGGTGGAAACTTTGCTTTCTTTATTATGCATTATTATTACTATTAGGGCGTCCTTAAAGTTTTACATTACATAAAAAGTCGTGAGCAAAAATTACGTATTTTATATTTTTCTCTCCATTTACCGCTAAAGCAGGTATCTACAGCAAATTGTTATAACTGAATTAACAAGCAAATAACCTATCTATAAAGTTGCACGGTAGTCATTAATAAAGCTAATTCAACGGGTAGCCAGTGGTCTCAAACTCCAGTCCTCAAAGGCCGGTGTCCTGCAACTTTAACATGTCTCTGCTTCAACACACCTGGCTCCAATATTAGCTAATTAACATAGATTGATAGCGAAGCAGTTTGGTCTTTTAATTTAAGTATGTACGACAAGGGACATATCGAAAAAGTTGGCTAACATAAGCCAACTGCAGTTGGCTAATGTTAGCATGCCCTTCACAACAACTAACCTTGCTTTTTAAAAATGTTTTATTATTTGTCGGCAATCACCTGTGCGTGTCAGGTTCTCTTTTTCTTATATAGCCTTGCTTGTAAAGATTCAAGAGCATATAAATTACTATTTTGACAACTAGCATATTCCTAATACGGCATATTGGGCATATGTTATGAGACTGAAGGATGCTGGTAGCAGCCTAGCTAATATTAGCCTTTTGCTAAGCTGGGGCTAAACTCACCTTATTCTTGCGAAACTGATCTATGACGTAGTTATAAGCAAGCGACTGTTTGTAACTCGGTCCTTGAATGGTACGTAACTCTTTCAATATTCCCCTACAGACTCTTAGAGGAGATGACAGCGACGCCATCGCCATCTCTCCACGATGTACCGAAGTCGAGCAGCTCAAGGCAGCCAGACATTCCCAATCAAACCCAGCGCTGCCATTCTGTCTGCAAACCACAAGATGGCGGCATTTCGCATATAATGAACACGACGGCACTCTGGCTTCTGCAACAGGTACAAGTCCTTCAAAAAAAAAATTAGCATATTGTGATAAAGTTAATTATTTTCCATAATGTAATGATAAAAATTGAACTTATATTTTAGATTTATTGCACACCAACTGAAATATTTCATGTGTTTTATTGTTTCAATACTGCATACAGCTCATGAAAACCCAAAATTCCCATCTCAAAACATGAAAAGATTCTCTGAACGAGCAATTAACCTAATCATCTGAATCAAAGAAGTAACTCTAAACACCTGCAAAAGATTCCTGAGGCTTTTAAAAACTCCCAGTCTGGTTTATTACTCAAAACCGCAATCATGGGTAAGACTGCTGACCTGACTGCTGTCCAGAAGGCCATCATTGACAAGCAAGAGGGTAAGACACAGAAAGACATTTCTGAATGAATAGGCTGTTTGCAAAGTGTTGTATCAAGGCACCTCAGTGGGAAGGAAAAAGGGTTCAGAAAACGCTGCACAATGAGAAGAGGTGACCGGACCCTGAGGAAGATTGTAGGGCCGATTCCAGACCTTGGGGGACCTGAGGAAGCAGTGGACTGAGTCTGGAGTAGAAACATCTAGAACCACTGTGCACAGGTGTGTGCAGGAAATGGGCTACAGGTGCTGCATTCCCCAGGTCAAAGGTCAAGGTACTTTAGAACCAGAAACAGCAGCAGAAGTGCCTGACCTGGGCTACAGAGAAGCAGCACTGGACTGTTGCTCAGTGGTCCAAAGTACTTTTTTCAGATGAAAGCAAATTTTGCATTCCATTCGGAAATCAAGGTGTCAGAGTCTGGAGGACGACTGAGGAGAAGGAAATGCCAAAATGCCAGAAGTCCAGTGTCAAGTACCCACAGTCAGTGATGGTCAGCTGCTGGTGTTGGTCCACTGTGTTTTATCAAGGTCAGGGTCAGTGCAGAAGCTATCAGGAGATTTTGGACTTCATGCTTCCATCTGCTGAAAAGCTTTATGGAGATGAAGATTTAATTTTTCAGCACAACCTGGCATCTGCTCACAGTGCCAAAACCACTGGTATTATTGACCATGGTATTACTGGACTCAACTGGCTTGCCAACTCTCCTGACCTGAACCCCGTAGAGAATCTGGGGGATGTTGTGAAGAGAAAGTTGAGAGACGTAAGACCCAACACTCTGGACGAGCTTAAGGCTCATCTCTATCGAAGCCTCCTGGGCTCCATAACACCTCAGCAGAGACACAGGCTGATTGCCTCCATGCCACGACGCATTGAAGCAGTCATTTCTGCAAAAGGATTCCTGACCAAGTATTGAGTACATAATTGAACATAATTATTTGAAGGTTGACTTTTTTGGTATTAAAACACTTTTCTTTTATTGGTCGGATGAAATAGGCTAAGTTTTTAAGACGGGGATTTTGGGTTTTCATGAGCTGTATGCCAAAATCATCAGTATTAAAAAAATAAAAGACCTGAAAAATTTCAGTTGGTGTGCAATGAATCAAATATATGACAGTTTAATTTTTATCATTACATTATGGAAAATAATGAACTTAATCACAATATGCTAATTTTTTGAGAAGGACCTGTAATTTTTTTTATTTGATAGCTTTACTCATAATTAGCTGTGCAGCCTCTCAAAAAAAACAAGAATAAAATTAATGTTGGTATGAAAGAGTAATTAAAATCCAACAAAATACATAGCATCAAAGAAAACAGTTTGGACCACTTAATTCTTTTTTTCCAATCTTAATAATATATGCAATAACATATGTTGTGGATTCATTTAAATTTTTATATAAACGTTTATATCTATAATGAGCTGAGCAACTCCAATAAATAATATCCAAGTCAGTTGGAGCTGCTGTTATATTTTGATTGAGTGTTATGATAATTCACAAAGTAGTGTGTAGGTGTATATAAATACCAAAGTACAATAAATAGATAAATAAAATACCATGGAAAAAAAAAGTTTTTACATGAGACAAATTGCAATTTTTGATCTCTACTATGATGCTCATCCTTAAAGAGCCACCATTTTATTTGAAATTTTAGGTTTTGAAATAAAGAAAAACTAAACTAGTTTAGTTTCACCTAAACTAAAACACTGACACTGGTACTTTTAGTATCCTTTTCTAAAAATTCAATGCAATGATAACATTTAAAAACGGATAAAACCTCCATTTGTTACATCTGTATTAAAAAAACCCACACACATTAGTTGGCTCTTTATCATTTTGGCCAAAGTTAAACGCCACAGCATGGGAACATGCAGATACAAAGTGAACTGGAAAATAAGAATGATACAGGCATGCAGGCAGGCTTGTGGTTTGCGATGTGTGTTTGTTACATGATCGTTTGCTTAAAAGAAAAAGTTAGAAACTGAAAGAAAAACAAAGCACAGCGGTCTGTTGAGAGCCATTACCGGCATGGAGATGAATTTATCGGCATGGCAACACTGGGTTTGGCTGAGGGCAAAATGCAAACGAGACAGTTTTTTTCCACAGCCATGAAGACGCAAAGCAGAAGTCCTTTAATGCTTTCCAGTTCAGCAAGACGGAGTGCGTGGAAACCCCAAAAGTAGAGGGAGAGAAAACTAATTACACAAGTTCTTTTTACACCGAGCAGTAAATCGTTTTGAATGTCACCATGACGTCAAGCAATCATACAGTTCCTTGCAAACTTTTTTTCCACATTATGCCACACATGAAATATAAATGTATTTTGTTAGGATTTTACTTGATAGCCCAACAGAACATCGTGAATAATTTTGGATTGGAAGGAAAATGATACATTATTTTCTAATAATGGTAAAACATAATAATCTGAAATGCACTTGTCTTCAGCCACTGTATAAAAAACTTAGCAGTAACAGTCTATTGGCTCATGCCTTTACTAACAACTGCTTCCCGATCCAGCCATCAGTATAATTTCAATTCTTTGCTCTTTTGTCAAACGCCTCTTTTTGGGTATCTGAAATATAAAAGAAATATGCATTTTACATTCTCCTGTATATCAATGAAATTTTATTTTGTATAGCACATTGCAGCAACAAGGCATTTCAAAGTGCTTTACAGCATGTGACATTGAATAAACAGTAAGTAAGAGATATGGAAGGTTTTCCCTTCAATCTTGGTCAGACATTCCTTTCTGACCACAGCATGATGCTGCCACCACTGAACAATCCGAACGCACAAAACACTTTACATTTTCTACTGACATTAAATTTTCTTAAACATGAATTTTTTCCCCCAAAACTCATGTATTGATGATGGACTCTAGGGGGAGCCAGTCTCTTATTAGTTTCACACCGGTTTGGTTCCTCGACATTTATTGGAAGGCCCCCTTCTACCTTCCCTATATCACACTCTCTCTCTTTCTCACACACACACACACACACACACACACTCTCTCTTTCAATGAATACTAATGCAGCAAGTGGGCCCACCTCCCTTCCTCCTATCTTTTTTTTTTTTTTTTTTGCAGGGATGGGCGAGCGAGGAGAGGAGAGGAGTGGGGGGGAGAGACACAGCAATTCCAGCTCAGTATCTTTCCTCATGAGGTGGGCTGTGCTTGACTAGCAGCAGCAGCAGCATCAACTTCCCCTCCCCAAACCTCTCCCCCCCCCCCAACGATGCCTCTTTTTTTTGTTCCTTTTTCTTTCTTTCTTTCTCACGCCGAGCGATATTGGTAACGCCGTCCGTTGCCACTGCAACAATGTCTCGCCTGCGCGTGGGGCGTGCGGCGTCTGAGCAGAGTTGAGAGGGAAAAAAGAAAGCGGAGAGGACATCTGTGCCCGGTTTTCCGTCATCTGGATGGGAAGTGCTTTTTGGCAGGGGAGAGAGAGAGAGAAGAAAGCGGAAGGCAAGCCGGGGAAGGGGAACAACTGGCACCAGCCAATCCCCCCCCTTCCACTCTCAGACTGGAGACAACGGAGGCCACCGGAGTATTTGCTTTTATCTTTCGTTTTTTGTTCTTTTTTTTCCTCATTGCGCTGCTGGGAGGTGCTTTGCCTTTTCATTTGCTTGCTCTTTCGGTCCTCTGCCTCCTCATCTATTTTGCCATTTACCTGGTCAACAATTTCGTCCATTTATGAGCCAGACAAGGAGGGAGAGGGAGAGAGAGAGAGAAGCAGAAAGACAGAGAAAAGGAGAAAGAGACAGAGGAGGGGGATTTTTGTTCCCCCCTCTTTATCCTCTTTTATCCCCTCCATCCATTCTTCCTTCCCTTTCCATTGCTTTCCCTCCCTGTTCAGCCCACGCTCCGTTCCTCCCTTCCTCCCTTCCTTCCTTCCTTCCTTCCTCCCCCTCCACCCATAACTTTGGCTACTTTTTCTTTTTTTTGACTCCACCTGTCGTTTTATTTATTTCTTTTAAGCAGCTCTAATAGAGTCATTTTAATTAGCTTTCGTTGTCTTTTCTATTTATGCCTTTTTCACTTTTATACCTATTTCCCCCCTTCTTTTTTCCCCCTTACGCATCTTATCTGGCTGATCCCTAACTCTGACCATAGGTAGGTCTGATTAGTGTTTAGTGTTTGTCTTTGTTTCCTTCCTGTGTGTGCGAGGCGTTTGTGTTTGTAGCACACCTTGACAATGATACACACACACACACACACATTTAGCAGATCCATGACTCTCATCCCATCCCGCTCTCAGCTGATTCCTGCCCTCCTGACATCACTCTTCCTTATTTCATCCTTGTTTTCTGACTTCATTTCTTCTTTTTTTTAACCCCTCTTCTTAAAGAGACTCATCGTGCGAGCACCTTCTCCAGCCATCATCACGGACATGAAGCGTTCGACTGCCTTGTCACGTTTTGAAAAGTGTCTTGTATCCATTAAAGCGGCTTCATCACATCTACATGTTTGTTCCTTTTTTGTTTTCTCGTCTCTCTCACACGCGCACACACACGAAAACTCACACCAAACTTCCTCATCTCCTGAAAAGCGTCGGGTTTTACAGGCCCCCCCGCCCCCACGTTTGATCAGGTGAAGGTCAGACTGAGCAGGAAGGGCCCGGTTCACTCTGTCGCTTCAAAGCCCGTTCTGCCGGGGCGTCATCTGTGTTTGCACAGTCCTCTGGCTCCGTTTTCGATGCCCTCTTTTCCTCTCTCCTCCCCTCTGCCTCCTCCCTCTTTCTGTGTCGTATCTTTCCCAAACTGAACTCACTCCCATTCCTGCAGACAGACACACACAAGCACCTAAAGAGAATGGACTAGGAAAAAAACTGGCTTTTAAAAAAAAACAAACAAAAAAAACAAAGGAGCTATTATTTTTATTTTTACTTTTTTGGCTTCACATTTACCTACTTTCCTCATTTCTCCTCCTTTGCTAACATCCATTCATCTCTTACACAGTGATTCCACTTATTGATTTGTTCTTATTGATTTCATTTTTCTTCGCTGTGGAAAAAGAATCAAGAAGGAAGATTTTCGTAATTTTGTTTTGTAAATTAAACTTTATTATTTTAATTACGATGGAGCTAAAAATCTTTTTGACTGCAAGGCAACAGAACAATCTGGAGTAGTAAGGCATAGCAAAAAACACACAGGCACACACACACACACATAGCAACAAAATACACATACATTGAAGAAACATCACACAACTCATCTCATACTCAGTTTTTTTCAAATGTTCTTTAATATTTCCATTCTGTTTCTGAAGGAGATTTAAAACCGAATGAAGACGTCGGAAAAGTGGGACTTTGGATATAGATGTTTTTTTTATTTTTCTGTGGAATTACCCTTTAATCCTGGATTAGATTTTGAATGACCAAAAATTATATATTTACAAGTAAAACAAATAAAATTCTGGACTTTGATGTATTCAATTTGAATTAGATTTTTTTCCCTCTTTTTCTTTTTTTGTACAATTTTCAAAGGACCGAAGCTGATCTGTCTCTCGGCTTTTAAATCTTAAGTGGATTTCACAACTATGGATTAAAGACTGAAGCAGCATCTTTGTCGGTTGACCTTGATTTTAAATTCTCCATCCTACAAAAACTCAACACATTTAACATATTTCATTGTTTAGAATCGAGTAGGTGAGTATGTTTTATCTGGATCCACACATTCAATTGCTGCTTTTGGATGGCAAAGAGCTGATTTTGTCTTCAAGTTGACGTTTTTCCATATCCATGCGTGGATGTGTGTGTGTGTGGGTCTACAAACCTGTCACAGTCTAAGTGCTAAATGCTGGTGGATTATTGACATCATTAACAGCTCTCAAACTTCACCTCCTCATCTTTCTTCATTATATTTCCTCCACTAATTCTGTCTTTCGTTCCCCTTTTTTAATTCATGAGAATCAAAATGAAAGAGTAATGAGTGTCTGGCCATGTAAAAAATTCAAATGTCAAAATAATTTCCATCTCAAATCCTTGCTCTGTGCAGCTACTTGCTCTGGACAAGAAGGAGAGAAAAAAAACCCTGCAACTCGGTGCGGGAAGATGTTGTGTTTGTAGATCAATAAAGTAATCTACATGAAGGGAAAAAAAGCACATTCCCCCTTCCTGAGAGCAATTTTTCTTATGTGACGTTATTCCAACAAAACCCAAATTGCTTCAGCAGGTGATAATGATGTTACTTCAGAGTCAAATTCATACTCTATATCTGCAACACAATCTACATTTAAACCCCTTCTATTCATCTCTCTCTCTCCCGTCGCAGACACACACAGACCCCATTGTCCATCTCCATCCATCTACCACAAGTGCAGCAGTGATTGACCCTGCTTCTCTGATTAACTTCCCAATCATTTGTCTGACAGCGTGATTTGGATTTACACCACGAGTGTGTGTTTGTGTGTGTGTGTTTGAGTGAGTGCTTTTGCTCAGTCAAGGTTGTGGCGTCACACCTGTAAACCCACCTGGGACCTGCTCTCATAAACTCAGGGTCTATTAGCCATTCTGCTAGCTGCTCCCTGGCACACATGTGACCCTCCATAGCCTTTCTGCAGATGGGTACTTAGGCTCAGGTAGTCTGTCAGAGCTGTCGCCGCCGTTACCGCGCTGCAAAGCGGACATCTCGGACGCGAGCTCTGCGCCGTGACACGTGGCCCGCCGCAGTAATGGCTACAGAGTCTGTCTGTGGTAGTCTTTTATGGTGAGGCGTAATGTTTGTCGTGCGGCCTTGACAATGGTGGAGTCAAAATGGATACTGATGTGGACTTTGTACATTTGTAGCTCAGCTGGAAACAAGCATTTCGTACGCCTGCTGTAGCTGATCCACCAGTTCTACAGAGCACAACGATGGTGTGAAGTAAACAAATGTTAATACAGCTATAGAGAGTTGGACACCATGGATGGAGGATGTTTTCTCTGTGACTTGTAATCGTGCTCATATGTATCAAATTACATAATTTAGCTTGATGTCTCGCGGTCCAGAGTAAATGTTTTCTCTAGTTTCAAATGAATAACATTTAATGAGTATTACCAACGATTAAATTGAACTTAGACTAAGCAGACTTGTACCACTTTTAAAAGTTTCAATCTAAAAAAGAAAAAGTCTGATATTATTGCAAATACTTTTTTGTAGATTTCTAACCTACAATGCTATGTTACCAAATTGTTACACTGACGCTGAGAAGCATAACACTGTTCTTTCTCGAAGCATGTTTCATAGGGAAGATGGTTGGTCTTTCTGGTCTAAATAACCATCTAATCCAAATGCCATAAAACTAAAACTAAACCAAATTGCATTTGCATGAATCCTTATGAAGTTTGAGATTGGATTTTTGTGAGATGTTTAGATTTGGATCACAGCTGACTAGCAAACAGCTAAATGCTAATCTGAGAGGGACCAGGTTTAGTTTCCGGGTCAAAAACTAGTCTTAATTTATTGAAAACAAGACGCTAGCTGCTAGTTTGACATTACAGTAATTGTTTGAACGTTATTTCAAATGAATACCATTTATATTATATTGGCGTTAATTTGACTAAACAATAAATGCCTGGTGTTCCAATAACTGAGCCACTCTGATACATCTGTTAGATGAAAATGATTATTTTAGTGTGGTTTTGCTAAAAGGTTTGAAGCGTTTATATTGTTTTCTTCTAGCGTCTTAATTTGGCATAAAACAGATTAGTTTTATTCCCAGACTACACCTGTAGGTTCAGATGTAGCCCAAAGTGAGTCTCAATAAGTTGGTCAAAACATTCTGCTGATCTTTTAGTTTTTAGAAACAAAGATGGAAATGTTTTTCATGTTTTTTCCCCTGAACTTTCATCTATTATCTACATAAAAGTTCCCCATTAGAACGTAATTAGAAGTATATGGACAGTACTTTAAAAAAAAAAAAAATCTTCATTCTGCACAAAGTTAAAACATTCTATTAAAATAACATTCAGTCAGTTGCTGTAAAGTTTTAGTGTCCTGTTTTGTCCTGTTATGTACCTGTAGCCGGTTCAAACCCCATGTCACTCTATTTTGCTTGTGGCTTCAGTGTGTAAATGTGTGCATGAATGGATGACTGGATGTAACAAAAAGCACCTTTGAGTCACCTGGACTTGACATTTAACTTTAAAGCAAACGCTTCTTTAATCTGTACTCGCAAAATGTGGAAAGTTGTGCTTTCTGGAAGGGTCGTACAGTTTTTGCTGATCTAGACTGTTTTGATTTAGTAGGAATGAACCCAAAAAGTTCACAACTAAACCCAGCAGATCATTGAAGGAGCAACATCAAAGCAAACTTCTATCTTAAAAAGGTTAAAGCAGTTCAAGCAAACCTTATTGTATTGATTTCTACTTTGCATATTTTACTTTTGCCAAGAAAAGCTTAACATGTTCAGTTTTGAACTAGTGTTTCACAGGAAAAATCATTGGTGGCGCACCATGTCCCAGCTTCCTGTCAACTGTGAATAGCGTTAACAATTCCAAGTTTAAAGGTTTTGAAACAATATCTGCAAAGACTGCAACAACGTTGTTGAAATTGGAGTTTGTTGCAGCGATAAAACTCAACTTTAGTCTTGGTTCAGTTAGACCAGCTAACTATTGGCTAGAAAGAAGCTAGCCTCAGCATTTGGGGCAAGAAAACACATCTGAATTTATGCAAAATGAAGATGCGAGAGAGTTACTCTCTGCAGGCAAAATATGAACTGATTCAGACCTTTAACCTTGAACAATCCCCAACTCTCGCTTTGAGAGATTTTAAAGGCGCCACGTTTGCAGTCTTCATTGATAAACAGGATGGAGAGAAGACAGCAGGGGCTAAGGAGATTCATAATCCTATCTCCTCTTCCTACTGATTTTCACTCTGCCTCTCTGCTGCTTAATGAGACAACAAAGCAACTCCTGTTTGTGGCTGGACAGAGCCGGCGGTGACCCCTCCGCTTGGGTGTTTTGTATTCCACCGACTTCCACTCGGTGCCATCCAGGGATCACAGGATCCTAATTCACCGCCGCCTCTGACGGTGCGCGGCAGAACCGTCGGCGTAGAGCGAGCATCAAACCCCCAACACCTCGGATTCACTTTATGTGCGGCGCTGCGAGACGAGCCCATCCATCATCTGGTTCTAAATGAGAAAATCAGTCCGCAGAGCTCAGTCTGAAGCTCGTAAAACGGGGCAGCTCGCGTCTCAATCCCCCTCACCCGTAACAGAGCCGCTAACCTGTGTGGGACAACTCCAAAAAGGAGAAGGGGAAAAAAAAATGTCCATCCGGATTTTATCGGCTGTATATTCACGTCAAGAAAACAGAATATGGGTCATGATCTGATATAAAAAGGCTGTTCAATAATTCATCTGAGCTGATTAAGAGGACTGGCATCGACAGAGACGCTGTCCATGAGAAATGATGTGCACAGAGTGCACAGAAATGCAGTTAGGCCTCTTTACAAGATTAGGACCGAGCTAAAGAACAAAGGTTCTACAAATGCCTCTGAGCTTCAAGTGGCCGCTGAAGAACGTTCTGCTTTAATACGCTTTAAAACAGCCGCGCTCGTTGTGTGGCGACGCGTTTGCGATCCTGTGTGTTTTCATCTGTGTTGTGTGTGTGAATGTGTGTGTGAGGCCATCAATCTATAAAATATGAAAAGAACAATCTGTTACCCCGCAGAGACTGGTTCATTATTCATTAACATTTTTCACTTAATCATTTATTCACCTAAAGTATGGCTCAAATACGCCTCTAAGATTGAGACGCTCTTGTACTTTTGTTTGTTAAATATGAGATGTGTATCGGCTTTATTCAATTCTTTCTTTCTTTTTCTTTTTAGTTTTCTTTTCCCGCTAACTTGTACCGCCTTTTTCAGATACTAATTTAAAATGATTCTGGTCCTGAAACCGGAAATCCTGCAAGGTTTACAGTTCAAAACTTCATACTTATGATTTTTTTTTATTTTGGTCATCAGTTTTTATGACATGTATATGTCAGTACAAACCATTCTTCTAGTTGAGCTTTATTTTGATTTGTTTTTTCACCACAAAGTATGAAACGACATACGGTTATCTTCCAGATTTTTCTTTTGGCTTTTGGGTCAAACTTTAAGAAGGTGAAATGTGCAATATTAAATAAAAGAAACGTTAGTATTTTTATCTTAGATGAAATGCAGATACTTTTTTAGTTACAATTTGTGATAAGTGATACATTTGTGTCACAAAATGAGTAACTATTTCAATTTCACTTTTAGTATCAGTTTATGAACCTTGCAGCCACTATAAAAAGTACATGAAGGGAAAAAAACACCCAAAACAGCAAAAACTCATTTTCTTCTTTTTTAATGTTTTTGTTTTGCTTTAATCAGAAATGATCAGTGAGTTGGATAAAAACGCATAAATAACCGTCAAGATCTAAATATATATATAGCAACAAAAAGATTAGTCCATAAGTTATTAAACTCAGATTCTTGTTTAGAGATACTGAAATAAAAAAAAATACAATTGAGCTCATATTTTTCCATACTCATATTTTATTTTCCCACACATATCCAGCTTTAGAAAAGGAAACCTTGTCAAAGCCAGTTCAACTAACCCAGCCATTTAACTTCTCAGTTGTACGTTTTAACTCGCTCCACCCATTTAACCAGATTTATTCGTCCTGAGAGCCGATCGGAGACTGGACATCATGCCAAAGCACATCGCAGCCTTATTAGAGTCTCAAATGAGCGCGGCCTGATCCTAACCCTCTGTCCTCCTTGTTCCCTTTGCAATAACAGAGTGGCAGACGTAAGAAAAACAAGACTCTTCGAGCATCTTTTTTCCAAGGAAGAGAAGTGACACCGCTCCAGTGGAGTGCAATTACCTCAACTTTGATGCTTTGCTCCCTTGACTGTCTGAGGATTTTACCTAAAAGGGCTGTAAGTTCTTTGTGATTAGTTCCTTGAATTTGGAGGGAGGGGGAGAGAAAATAGAAGAACAAAGCAGTTGTGCCTCATTCTTAAACTTAGTGGTTTGTGAACGTCTTGATTTGCTTCATCTGAACTCCCATATTTACCGGCGACGAAAACATTGCAAAGCCGGTTAAAGCAAACACAAGAAGCAGAATAGAAAAGAAGAGTTTTCTTTATAATCCATGGTCATTACTTTTCAAAAATAACAAACCTCGCACTCTGTTAACAATAGTCGTCGCGTTGCCTTTATTCAGTCAGCGTTATTAAGCAAAAATCCATAAATCTGAAAGTTTTTTTTAAAAATCCAGAAGCTGCTCCCGGTCGATACTCATCTTGTCTTTTGGTTGGTGTTGATTTTTCCCCCCCAGCCTCCCTCAGTCTGAGGCTATGAAAGGGAGAGAGGAGTCCCAGGCCGCACCACCATGCTACTTCTGAGAAGCTGGGATGAGACTTTGGCTGGCAAAACACGAGGTAAGACAATATTGATGCATGGGGCCTCCTTCCACCCTTTTCTCGTCCCCGTGGAGACGTGCTGTAACAACCCATCTTATCTCTGCTGCGTGGTGTGTTTGTGCGTCTTCCCAGAAACCCGTGCGCCTCTCCTTTAAGCTCCGTGATGGATGTTCTGAAACTCCTCAGAGGCTTTTTGTTTTGTTTTTTTGCTTTGTGTCTCACGCCAGGTTTGCTTGAGGGTCAGGATAAGGTTCACGGTAAAGCCTGCAGATAAATGGTTTAATCCTTGGTTTGTAGATCAACTTGATCAATGACGCGCATCGGTCGGCGGACGTTTGGCCCAACCCCAGACCAGATCGACTGTCGGCCTCGTTTCCATAGCTCTACAGGCATCGATCAGACAATTAAAGGATTAGTTGGATGTGATTTTATGGTCTAAGTGTGAAAGTATTGGGACAGGAACTCATGGTAGATATATTTGTGTACTCAGTGTGTGCGGTGACTTGCAAAAGTCATAATTTCCCATGAACCTTTCCACATTTTGACACATGTGAATGGCAAACTTCAATTTTATGTGGCAGACCAACTCATTTAGATTTTATGTGGCAGACCAACTCAAAAGGGTACAAAATTGTGAAGCGGAGAGGAAATGTATTTATTTTCCAAACTGATATCTTAAAAACTTGGCATAGATTGTATTTTCCACTATTTCTTTAGCTGTACGCCTTTAAAAACTATACTTCTGCCTGTTTTTCTTTGCAAAATACCTTAAGCTGTTTATGTAATTTTTATAGCATCTCCTCTGCATTCTTCCAGTGCTCCCAGTGCTAACTAGAAGCTTCCAATCAGAGCCAGGAGGCGGGTCTAAGCGCTGTCAATCAGAATCTCATGTGACGCTGCTCTTCCCTTTCCCCCACTTGCTCAGGCTAGTTAGCATGGCCGCTGATGACTGCGGATAAAAGGTTGTCCTATAACGCTAAGCTGTTTCTCCTCATTCATCACATTGAGCAGCAAGTAAATGAGTTTGATTGACAGCGCTAAGGCCCGCCTCCTCGCTCTGATTGGTTGTTGTTTGGTCAGGAGCGGTGTATTTCTTCAGATAGTAACAGTAGCTCAATGAGGACTAGGAGGACATCGATCTTTTCACAGATCATCTGTCGAGATGGTGACTGTTTTACTAAATACGTGAAAAACATATTCTCTATTAAAATGATATGCTGTAACTTTAAGCTCAGTGAACATCAGTTTTTAGGTTTTGCCACAGATTCTTAACTGGCTTTCGTTCTGGATTTTGATTGAAGTCCCATTGTTGCGATGGTTGCATGTTAAGAGTTGCTGGACGGTGAACCTCAGTCTGAACTCTTTAGGAGCCTCCAATGTGTTTTCTTCCAGTATCGTGCTCCCTTTATCTCGATTCACCTTCCCTGTCCCTGCTGAAGAAAAGCATTCCCATAGCAACCATGTCACGTTGTTTGGTTGTAATGTTAGTTTTCCACCAACCAAAGCGTTTTGCTTCATAATTAAACCACATACGACCCCAATAAGACATGTTGAAGTTTGTGTCAAAAGTTGTGTAAAACATGGATGAAACGGGGCAACTGTATGTTTTGCATGATAAGATAAAAGAAGGCATATTTGTCTCGATGTTTGATTACAAAGGGCAAACACATTTGCAACAAGTTCTCATGAGAGGTCATTTTGTCATTTTCCTCTCTCTTCTTCTCCCACGTGAAGCTTTATTAAACTCTCCCTTTAAGTTGTTTGCCGACTACTTATCTAACACCCTGCACCTTTTCTCACCCAGCCTCTCCCCCCCCTCCCTCCGGGTCCCTGCTTCTCCTCTCACACCCCATTAATCAGTGGTGAGGCTAAAAGAGGCGAGTTTTGTTTCAAAGGTGCAGGAGGAAGAAATGAATTTTCTTTGTTTTTTAGTCAGAGATGGGAGCCAGCGATTGTGGGAAGAGCAGGAACTGGTGGCGGTGGGGGTAATGAAGTATGCAGGCAGTGTGTGTGTGTGTGTGTGAGAGAGAGAGAGAGAGAGACAGCAGTGCCAGGACACAGTTTCTCCCATTACTTTAAGTAGCTGCCTCGGCCAGCGGCGGAGCAGCTTTGTAATGAAGTGCCTCGGCGTCGGCCGCTACGTTGTTAGCTGAAAGTCACACCTCGGCTTCAGCTGGTGCCGCTGCTGACGCGACACTTTTCCTACTAGCGCCTTACGTCAGAAAACATTACCATATAGATGTCGTGTCTTGTTCATATCTTTGTTTTGCAATGATGGGAAAGTAATTAAGGTCACTGCCAGGGCCGGCCCAAGGCATTGCAAGCTAAGCGGCTGCTTGGGGCTCCCAAAGCAGACCACCAAATTAGCAGGACAGACAAATGTACATGTATTTTAAATAACACCGAATATTGCAAAGTGAATGCTACTAAACGTGGGAAAACTGTTTCTGTAATGATTCATCTCTTCCTGTTGATGACTGCTGCCACTGGGGAAATATAAGATGTTAAATTTAGTGTTTATCAACTGATGCTTCTTTCAAATAGTTAAAATAAAATGGCACTTAAAATTTAAGTACTACTCTGCATTTCAAAATCCAGATGATTTTTTAAAAGTTTTTTTTAACTTTGTTACTCCTGCAAGGTTAGAATTAACACTAATAATGACACTAGTATAATGTATGCTAAGTAGCAATGATACTACTGATAGGTGTGTTACACAAATAGATGTCGTTCCTAATGTAACTTTAGACAAACTGAATCTGAATTTGTAAAGAACCACATGGGTTTTATTGCCTCTTTAAAAATCTAATTACTAACAAAACTGATTCATGTCCATTTCATGGAGAACAGGGGTTATAAACAACTACATTGTTCAGCAGAGACGGACGGCAAAACGCTGAGCACACTGACGTTATCGCGTCCTCTACTGCGCACGCAAGACACTTTTGGGTTGTTTGCCTGTTCACACCAGAGAACAAATATGCGTTGCATTTATTTGGAAGTGTGAACGACCAGGCCAAGAAAATCTAATTTGACAAAAAATCCCTTTAGAATCGTGTCACTTCAGGCCGCAGTGTGATCGCAGCCTTTGACGCGGCCGTCACAGGTCCGAGTCTCGGTCCGAGTCTCGGTCCGGTCCGTCCTGTCAGATAAAAGCCATAAGAGCCGACAAAACCTTTTTTTTTTTTTTTTTTTTAAATTCAGTCACATTTACCCTTACAGATTACTAATTTTCTTCTAATTATTAGAAGTGTTATTGAAGTCTATGAAGCTGGTAGTTTTTCTAGAAAAAAACGACAAGTTAAAATAAATGAGAACATATTAGAATAATAATGGCTCATGAGTTTTTCCCCCTATAAAAGCCTTTATCTCCAACCCTTGTGTACCTTAAGCTTAATAGGATTCCGACCCTCTCATTATATCAGCACAGCCCAGTGCCATTAATTAACTGCAGTGAGGCTTTTCAATCATTTTTCAGTCAAATCCATTCAACACGAGTCTCCCATTCAGCCTGTGGGAAGCCATGTCATCAGTCAGAGATAATAAACCGGTGAAATATACCGAGGCTGCGATCTTTGATGTGTGAAAGATTTGTTGTTGTTGTTTTTTCCAGGGTCGCCCTTCCTCTCCTTCTCTCTCTCTCTCTCTGTGTCACATTTCTGCATTAGGGTGCAACAGTGAGATAAATGAGCACCTTCCGGTTTCTCCTCTACTGTGGTGTCACAGAAAAAACAGCTGTTGTTTTAACTTTTCTTTGTATTTTCAGCTTTTTTAAATAGAATGATTTGTCTTTAATTAGAGCACTGGGGGGAGGGGCGGGAAATAATCAGCAAGTTTAGAGGGAGGAAAGAAAGTCACATTTGTGGCACACATCACGGTTTTGCACTTATTTCTAAACATATGGATATCTAGTTCCAGTCTCTTTGGATGCTGCGTAAAGAATCGAACCATTTTGACTTGATGACCTTTGATATGTTTGTTCTGCTGCATATCCTCCAAATAATCTAAAGTGGGCAGTGTGTGGGCAAATCTCATTAATCTAACAGTTCTTACTTTCCTAAAACATTCGGGCCTGTCTCAGTTTAATGAACACCAGTCATACCGAGCATGTCGGGCGTCTATGACGCTCCGTTTCTTCACGGAACAATCTTGACATCCAATAAGATGGGAGGAAGTCTCAGTCGGTTGTTTATTTTAGTCCATTGCTCGTTAGCATTAATTAAACTCGAACCCACATGCTTTAGCTTGACCTATATACACGACTGCTAGGATCCGTGTGGTGGGATCGATGGGGTTGCAAAACACCGGATCGATGGGGCTTCGCTCATCCCCCTCCAGCCCCCCCGGCTGAGACGCAGCGACATAAGTCACCTGGAAAACGGCCTGCAGATCCCGTCATTAGCCGAGCGCTGCACTTCCAACATTTGCTTTGGTGGCATCTGTTGTTTTCTGGCACATGCTCAGACGCCGCTGCGAGGAGGAGGCTTCAGGTGCTGTCGATGTTTGTGCTCCAGTTGTCGGGATAGATCTGGTGTCTAAATGAGTTCTTGATTATGTGAACTGAGCCGCGAAGAGCCGATCATTTTTGGTCGCTCTGCCTGATTTGGCGTCGGTGTCGACGTGCGAAGGAGCGAAGTTCGCTTTTGTTTTAGGTTTGTGTTGTAAATGGAAGTAAACCAAAGAGACGGTCTTGTAAGGCTTGATTGGAACAAGCAGCAATTAACTGAAATGAAAGCGTCTTTCTTTCTTCCCAGTGTTTGTTTTTATTCTCATTTCTCTTCTTTTATTCATATGTGTGACTGCGTGTGCTGACGTTGCAAGATTCTGCTTTTTATTTTTTGTTCACGTTCTCCCAACTCCTCACTTTAAGTGCGCTCCATCATTTTTTCTGAGCTCTTGCCGTTTTCCGTTCTCACCCAGAGGTTGGGCCGCGGAGGCAGGTGAACGATTTGTTTTTGCCGCACTATTGCCAGGGGTCAGCATCTTTATGCAGCCGTGATTGACAGGAAACACTTGTACTTGCGCCTCGAGGAGTAACGGTGCAGAGTGTTGATTGTTTTGCTGGGGAGGTGAGGCAACGCATGATTGCAAAGCAAACACACTTTTACATACGTGTGCTGCGGCTCGGAGAGGCGGTGAAAAATAATGTCACTTAAACTAATGTTCTGGGTTTCTTGCTCTGCAGGGATAGGCTGTTATTTTTAAGGCAAGAGTCTATTAAAACCTCATCAGCGGTTAATATTTTACTTAAATGTGTAACTTTCTAAAAATGTCATGTTTTCACAATGCTGTTTACATGTAGATTTAAAATAAAAAACATGGTTATATTAAAAATAAAAAGGCAAAAATGTGAAGCATTCACTTATTAAAATTTGAGTAAGCACTAGTTCCCTAATCCTTACTTTACGAACTATTTGACTCCTTTTGCTACAAATTATTCAGTTAAGATCTTTGCTCAAAATGTGTGATTAAAGTGTGCAAACACTGGAGACCCCCTCTAAAAACACTAATGACTGCCTGTTTTAATAGTTCAAACATTATTTATTCCTTCTTGTGCGTTAGTCTACACAGTGGAAATTGTTTTAGCGCGACTGCAGAACTAACATCCAGGATGTAAAACAGCTGGACGACCATCTACAGCCTTCCAGGTCTCCACTCTTGGGGGCCAATCAGCGCCAAGCACAGCGACTGGTGAGCCGTTGTATTTATATGTTGATTATTTACTTACACAGGAGTGAGACGTAGGAGGCGGTGCACCACCAACCACCTCCATCAGAATGTAACATATACATGTTACTGTTCAGAATTAGAAAGGTAAGGCAGTGTAAAATCTGTAATAGTTGTGCTTTACTTCTATATCAGCTTCTCTGACTTGAAGCTCTTCAGGAAACTTGTCAGTATCGGACATGGCTTGAGTTCCTCAGAAATTGCTCTAAACAGAGATTAAAGGGATCGTTTATTATTTTTCTCAAGCAACCCAGTGTTAGATCCGCCTTTTCACAAATCCTGAATTATTTCCTCAAAGGTGCCTCCTTGAATCCGGTACTATTCTGGAATGGTGACTCCAGTGTCCTGCTGGGCCATTAATACTGGCCAATTAGACCTGATTATGTTGCTGTACAGAAGCTGCTACTAATTAATTCTATTTAAATCTCTTTTTTTTTCTCCGACGCAGCTTCACTTTTATACCCTGGTTACATAAGCTGTGCCAGACTATAATTCACTGTATAGCAGGAACAAAAGACCCCTGCTGCTACAGTGTTGTACAGAAGTCAGTTACATCCCCTGCCTCGCTATAAGAGACTAGACGGCAGTGTATCATCTGTCTTCTTGCCACTCTTAAATCTTTAACAGACTGCCTCTGAAGCTGCAAAGATAAAACGGTGAGGCAGCGGCAGTGACCCTAAACCGTCGCTGAATACGCTTTCTTCTGTTAGCGGAGCCGAATGTCAGGCGGCGTCTCTCAGCTCCGCTTCGGCTGAAATGTCAAGGCTAATGTTCACCCTGTATCTGTGGGCTCACCACAGCATGATCTGCCCCCACTTCAGTCTCTCAACCTCAGCCTGGCCCGAAGCCTCCTGCAGCAGCGCTTCGCCGGGACTCTGTATTAAAAGTTATTGATTATGTTGTGTCAAAGAGTGGGGAGGGGGAAAATGGCCGCTAGGAGTATAGCAGAAGAACTCCCAGTTGGGAGCTAATACCTCCCTGAGGGACCCCATTCACATACTGTCAGAAGCTGTGATATGTGGGAGACGGGCTACAGAGAGAGGAGAGGAGAGAGGAGCTGGAAAAAATGGGAAAAATGGGGACTCATAGACAAAAGGAAGGAGAGGAGACGTCACATGGGCTATTCTAAAGCTCACAGACATAATGGGTTTGTCAAAGTCTGACTGATTAAACAAAATGCACCTGAACACAATGCAGCGCTCCTGCAGCTATTTAACTTGGTCTGTGTGCTCAGTCGATTGTTCCTGTTTGCATCTCACATCGATTTCTGCGAGCCGCCGTGGAGTATCACAACTATTGAAAACAGTATAAGATTACTCAGTTGGAAAATCGCCACCGGCAGTTTCATCCGCACCGGGAGTTTGTTTCTATCTGCTTTTTCTGCCAAAGATCACAAAGAAAGATAATGTTGGCCAAAAGTTTGCCATCTAAATTTATTTTTTCAAAATAGTTGTTCCTTTTTTTTCTTTTTTCTTTAAAACTCAGGTATTAAAAAGGCTTTTTTCCCCCCTGAAAATATGCACACAGGTGCTTTCATTTGCTAAAGATTCATGTCTTTATTTATTTGTGTAATTTGTAGCAGTAATAGTAGAATCTCTAAAGAGAGGATTAGACTAATCCGTGTTGAATTGGTACTTCACTGTTGTCTGTTTTGGCTGTTCCTGCCTCTTCATGTTGTACTCAAAGTAAACGATTTGTCTAAAATGATTTACTTTGTTGGTGGTTTTTGTAGAGATCTTAATCTAATTCAATGATTTACATTTGATTTTGGTCATCTCTATTCGCATAACCTCTACAATGAAGCGTCTGTAACACTTATTGATCTCTGAGTAAAGCTCACAACCAGAGATTCATTCGACAAAAGTTTTTGTCTAAGACATCCGATTATCACGTAGTACAGACATTTATTGTATCATTGCGATAAATTAAAATTTATGGTGACGATTTATCATCGTCACCCTAAATTCCAGTTGTTGGTGCAAATCTTTGTGATTGGCGTCCTCAAGTACAAAACGCTGCGTTTGGGGAGCTGTTTGCAGTGTTATGCAGTCACAGCCACACCTCAAGTTAACTAAAGAAGATGTAACAAATATTTCTTACTGTCACTTTTAACATGATCACAATTGTACCACAAAATATCGTGATGTTGGACCTTAAAGTCCAAATCGCCCACCCTTAGCACAGACCTTTAGTGTTTGAGAGAAATTCAGTCTCATGTTGCTAGCACTAGCATTAGCATAATCCACTGGCTTTGTGACTTTAAAACCTAAGCTTGGATGCAGCATCCCTCCTGGATCTGAGCTGTAATAAGTTGCGACTTAATTCTCTCAGGTAGTTAAATGCAGTTCTTCTTGGAACAATGATTAATCAGTAGTTGATGTGACGTTAATGCAATCTGACTGCGGTTTGTCTGATTCGCAGAGGACGCTGTCTAATTGGAGTCTTTGTGTTTTGGCTGGAAAGTGAGTTTTGCTGTGCTCTTGTTTTCTAACACAGGCGGTTTGCAGAACGGTGGCTTGTCAGTGAGCTCATCGGTATGGGACGGCACATAGTGAGCGGTATGACTCATTGGGGTAAAGGTGAGGGTACAAGGCTACTTTAGGAGAGTAGAGTCCCGAGAGCAGGTGTACTACTTACGTGTGTGAGTGTGAGATGTTTTGCTGGAGGTGGAGTGTAAATAAAAAGCAAGGCTAGAGGTGGATCGGGTGTGAAATTAAACCCCAGTCCAACAATGTGCCACCTTTAAAAGATGAGATAATTAGAACATGCACACACGGCCAGACCTTGATGGCAACCTTATTAAGAATGTGTGAGTGAGAGTGTGTGTTTCTGTAGAAACTAAAGAGAAAAAAGAGAAAAAAAACAACACACACACACACACACACACACACACACACACACACACACACACACACACACACACACACACACACACACGATCCATGAGACGATGCACGATGCACGCGCTGGACCGCTGAGTCATCTATATGTTCTATTAAATTCATCTATGATAAAAGCTGGAGCTGGATTATCTGCTTCAAATTGTCCCAGGCTGGTATAGGTCTCTGGGACATTCATATTAATAGTGAAAACCGACAGCTTATCTCAAAGTTCAAGCTGTTTCTGCTTCAGGGCTCTCGCATAATGCGCCTATTTATCTTTCTAAGGCTTTTGGCTGCACCGCTAATATGTGAAGCAGTTTTGGTCACAATGCGGTGGGAGTAAAATATACGTCTAAAGGAAGATGAATTCAAGAGGTAACAAATGCACGTTTCATTGACTACATCACACCACCAATGTGCAAAGTACAAACAACGCAGACTTGTTGGCAAGAACATTACATGCTGAAGCTGCATGCAATATTCTAATGGTGTCTTTACTTTAAACGTAGTCCGAAAAGAATCGTGTTTCCTCCCGTGTCTAAAACCAGGAGGCGCGGCATCTTTCCTGCCTGTATGGGCACATTCAGGTCTGACACCTGGATAATATATTTCTGTCCAGGCCCACAGGAATAACATTGTCAGTCATGACAAAACTACCCTTTGACATAATCTGTAACTGCTGCCCAGGAGTCTGATGTCCTTTATAATGCAAGGAAACCCTCAGGGTGACAAGAGATAGCACCTTCTCTATTGCTCCGAATCCTCTAAAAAAGCAAGAGTGTGTGCATATGAAGCGACGAGAGAGAGCATCACGACTGGAGGTTATTACTGATGAGCGTCACCGTTTGAACAGACGTGTTAAAACCTTTAGTATAAATTACCCTTTCAGTGCAGTGAAAATGTGATACCAGTGACACAAATTTGGCTTGAGACATTGAGTTATTCAGTTTCTACTTTTGAGTTCCTAGAAACTTCTAATTGACCATAAAGGTCATTTTAAAATAAACATTTCACAAATTTACAGTTTTAGCTTCAAAGTGTCTTCTTTTGCCAGTTATTTTTTGTAACATTGGTTTTATTTACTTATATATGGTTACATATGGTTTTATTTACTTATTTTAATCCTGAAGGAACCATGTTTGTGCAATTGTTTGCACTGTTGCCATGTTGCACCATGACCTTTTTCTGCATATCATTTTCAAGTCTCCTTGTGCATTTGTGGGTTCCTTCCAGGTACTCCAATATAAAATCCTGATTTCAGTGCAACTGGCCTCAAAGTGCCCTAAATACCGAGTGTGTTGGCGCTCGGTTCTCATATTTATCCAGTGTTAGAAAACCATTAAAGGAACATTTCAGACTTTTGGAAGCTGTGTATGTGTCAAACTAGAGTTTTCACTCCTACCATCATAAACATAAGCATAAGGTTCACAAAGCATCAGCCTTCTTCCTTTAGACCTGAAATTCTTTTGTTGATTGGGCCTAAAACAAGGTCCAGCACTACGGATGATATAAAGAGATTGTCCAAAGCACAACTGCTCAAAAATTCCTCTCTCTCTCTGTGTGTGTTTGTGCCACGCTTGTGAAATATTATGCCCTATTAACAAAAGGAGGTACCCATTTGTGCCACCTCTGACTGCATGAAAAACAATCAACAAACCAGATGGTGTGTGATGCAGAACAATCTGGAAAGTCATCTGTTTGTAAAAGAGTCGGCACTAACAACTAGTTAGAGACAACAACAAAAAAACTTGGATTATACTGTCTTGTCGAAGTAAGTCTTGCAATAATGAGTCGCCATATGCAAGATCTCTTTTAGTTCCTTCATTAAATATAAGTACAGAAAGTTATCATTCTTTAGTGTCTGAGATTTATTCACAGGAAGTGTGTATGGGCAAAATCTTAAAGAGTATTTTTGGACAAGTTTCTAGTGGACTAGTTTTAGTAATCTTGAAATAAGACAAAACTAACTTGCAAGTAACTTTTTGGCACGACTCACAAACTTGCTTTAATGTAATACTTCCCTAATATTAATTTAAAAATGCTAGTTATAAATTAAATAATCTTCCAGTGAAAGAAGACATTTTAACTTATAATATAGAAAAAACATCTTGTTGCACTGGCAGATAATTTCACTGATAGCTAGTACTTTTTAAAAAATCATTATTTACCTTTACCCTTAAATGGGCAGACACATACTTATACATTTGAAAAATATTTCATTACCATTTCCTGATGTATCTAGGCTAAAATAACATTTAATATTCATAACATAAAATCATAATATTTTCATGATTTCTTTTTAAAATTGGACCTTTATTTTGGAATTTAGGGTCTGTATCTCCCAGGATACATTGGCCGTTTGGAGTATAAAAAATTACACCTTTGTATGTTTGTAATAAGTTATGAAACACATTTTAAAATATCGCAAGCAATGAATCTACCTTGTTTGTGTATGTTTTGCATTTCATATAAAAAAAAAAGAAATACCAGAAATCAATATCAATTCAACTTATATAGCAGCAATTAACAAACTCTCAAGTTAGTTAACAAAACAAATTCAATTCAACCCAATCATTCAACTGAACATGCATGTAGTGATAGTGGATTGGTAAAAATCTCCTTTAACAGGAAGGAACCCCCAGCAGAACCAGAACCTGAATCAGTACAAGGGTCAGTCATTCTGCTTCTACCCTTAGAAAATTTGTACCGAAATACCCTGAATTCATACGATACACAATAAAATAAAATAATCCACATTTGAAGGTAAACTAAAGCTTAAACAATGTTTTAATAGTGATTATCTATAAATTTGAAAAGGACTCAAAATAAAAGAAAATTTGAGTGTAACTCTTCCTCTTTTGTACCACAGGACACAAACATTTCACGTCTTCTTATCTAAGCTGTTTAAATGTAAATCACTTAAAGAAATATATATATATATATATATATATATATATATATATATATATATATATAATCACTCTTAAAGAACAACATTTCACAAAAGCAAATCCTTTCACATCTGTATTTATATAAAAAATAACAACTCATACCTCACAAAGTATGTCTTTGTCCTTACAGTCAGCCATTTTGAACTTTATATACCTGTATCAGTTTGTTTTTTAAATCCTGGCATAAGGTCTCATGACCTCAATATTTTCCCCAGCCCCTCTTAAGTGTATCAAGCAACGTGAAGTGCAGGTGGCCCTCTTATCTACAGCTTGTAAAATGTCTGCATCCCACAGGATATGAAACTCATAAGCTACTGTATCTTGCTGAAAAATCTACTTGCAAGTTAGTTTTGTCTTATTTCAAGTGCACTAAAGTTGTTGCACTAGAAACTAGACTAAAGGATTTTGTGTTTTTATAGTGAAGCACTGGATGATGTGCTGCAGTTTTTCTGCTTTGCTTTTGCTTTTTTTTTGACACAGTGATGGATCATTTGTGCGTCTGAGGAGACACTATGGACATGCTTGAAAGATTAAAGCTGATAGACAGTGTTCATTACCTGACTTCAGGCGACGTAAATGGATTATTTCACAGAGTGTGTGCGCATCATTCAGACTAATGGAGCCGTGAATTTTGTGCACGTGTCGGAGGAGGAGGATCGGCGCACGTTTGCATGTGATTCAGCGGTTTTAACATGTGCGCAGTTTGGTTTCTGTCATGACTGTGATGGAACTAGCCCTTAAAAATAAAATCAATCTGTGTGAGTGACCAAGGGTGAGAGAGAGAAAGAGCAGAGGCAGAGACACATGCGTACACACTGTGAAGGCCCTGTAAGCCGTTGAAAATAAGTGCAGAGGAAGGACGATATTGCAGAGACGGAGATGTTCTGTTTTCACTTCTCTGCAGAACACGTTGCCACTTATCTTGCTCATGTAATCACTCTCGCTGTTTTTTTCTTCCCATCGTTCTCGTCTTTTCTCCTGCTTTCCATCTCACTTCAGAACTCCTCCGCGCTCTCCGTCGTTTTTTTTCTCCTCATGTCCCGTCTCGCCCTCTCTTCTTTCCTGCATTTATCTCTCCTTCCTTCCTCACTGCCTTTTAATTAAAATCTGCCTATTTCAAGGGATTCAGTTTCAGCGGTGATTTAAACGGAGGGCCTGACATAAATGTAACATTACTGTCAGACCAAAGCAAATTTCATCAGCCCTGGTTAAATTTGCGGCGCTGGCTCCTTTCTACACCACCACCTGTCTGTCTACTACATCCTCTCAGGTGATCCATTTAGCCAACTTATTTTGTTCATTAAGTTAAAAACCTGCGAGACAGGAGATTAATAACTTTAAGCTGGTCAGTCTGGAGGTTTGTGTAAAAATTAGATGAAAAGGTGACCAAAATTCAACCAGTCTTGGAAATGTAGTGTAAGCATCATAAAAAGCTATGAATCTTTCAATAAACATCAATTTCTACAAACATAAGCTAATGAAAATAAGTGTGAACTGGGACATGCTAACTATTAATTAACAAGATCTGTTTTTTGTTTAAATTCAGAGCACTCCATACCTCCCCAGTCATTCATTCCACTTCAACTCTGCAGCCATTTTGATGAGTAAAGGTCACCACCCACAGAAAATCATCTGTAAATTTTGTCTTTGGCTTTTCGCCGGCAGTGTGTGAGTGTTTGCTGAAGGAACTTTAATCACCGTGGATACTCACTGCGTTTCCATTACAGATGTGCACAAAACCGTGTCGATATTAATGTAGAAAAAAAACACAAATTAACAACTGCAGTGTTTCCGTTGAGTAACGCCATTAAATCACACAAGTTGTTAAAAAACATGCGCCGCCATCATCCTCAAACTACTTCCTGTTGTTTTCTTTGTGGTTTGTACCAATGTCCAGTTGTTGATCAAGTGACGCATGTGATGTGAATAAAGTTTTTCCTTTTTCACTTTTGAAAAAGAAAATAAATTTTGATACAGCGTAAAAACCTACTCATATTAGTGCTATAACCTTTTATTGAAAAGTTGGAATTTTTTTTTTTCAAAATTTGTGTGTTTTGGTTTCAAAGTGTGCAATTCTGTACGGTCACTGGAAACAGTTGCAGTGATGATTCACAGGTATTTGTATTCTTTGATTCTCACTTTTTGTTTTTTTTCTAAATTTTGATTGAGCACAGTTGGTAGAACTGTTGCTTTGCAGCAAGAAGGTCTTGGGTTTGAATCCTCACCAGGCGTCTTTCTGTAAAAACATGACTGTCGGGTTAACTGGTCCATCTAGAATCCTCTGTGTGTGTGTGTGTGTGTGTGTGTGTGTGTGTGGATGGTTGATGATTATTGTCACCAACTCTTTCTTTGGTGTTTCCTGGTACTTCTTGTGTTCTGCTTTTTGTGTCTTGGTTAAGAATCCTATGTTGGTGTTTCATCATTGTGTGTTTTATTCCCTCTGTGTCCATGTCTTTGTTTATTAGTCTGCGTTCTCCTCATTTGTCACAGCCGGCTCTCGTCCTCCCACTTGTTCACTTTCCCAGTTTTTAAAAGCCATCTTTACCTCTCTGACACATCCTCCATCGTTCATTACATGTCATGGTTTTTATCAAACTTGTTATATAATGTCTGAACACAACCTGAGATTTAAGTTGTGTCTGTGCTAAAACATACAGAATTTGCCTTCTGCAATAAAAAAAATTAGCATAATGGTTACCTCACTATATTTTGAAGTTATAGCTAGCTGTACTGTAGCGCTCAAGCTAACATGTTTGCAAACAAGAACTTTGTTCACAGTTAATGTTTTTTATGATTGGATGCTGAATGTCTACAAATATCTTTTTCTGACTACTTAACATTGGGAAGTCTTTATCTTTATTTAGAATAAGATGAACTTAAACCTTTTAGTTTCAGAAATTTAAAAATTAGCCTTGATTAGCTATTGTTTTCTCCCCAAATGCTTGTCAGTCTCATTATACACAATGTTTTCACTTTTGACCTAGACTTTCATATTGTTTGAAAGTGGAAATGAGCAGCAGAGAGAAGTCAAGAAAATAAGCTTGAATAAGTTAAGTTGATTTTGTATAGTTTTTAAATAGGTTAGCATCATAACAAGTAGAGAACCGTCTTTGGCTGCCTCTACTAAATTTGATAAAAAGGTAAAAAAATAAATAAATAAAAAGACGTTAATAGAGAATATAACCAGGAAATGCTTTATAAATAGAGTTTTACATAACACCAGAAGGGGTGTCCAGTTAATGCCCTGCATGTTTTTGATGTACTCCTGCTTTGGCACATCTGACCTGATTCAGTGAGCCTTTAACAGGACCTGATGAAATGTTTAGGATGTAACTCAATTATCTAAATCAGATGTGTTGGGGTCGGGACAAATCTCCAACAAGTAGGGCATTTCCCTTTAAGGACTGGAATTTGACACATGTGACTTAAATGGGCAATTAACAGGCTTCTGCAGCACTTAGCGGCACAGAGAGGCGGTAATGCAATCATTTGAATCAGGTGCACTGGGACAGAGTCCTCTAAACATAAAGGACAGCAGACCCTGGGGAACCTAAATATACCTTCCTGACAAGGGGAGTCGGGTAAAATGATGTGAAAAGGCATTTTAGCCACTTTTGTCACTTTAGTACTTCACTTCCTTGAGCAAATTTTAATATTAGACGGCTGAGTAAACGGAACAAGCTGTTTAGTTTTCAAATGAAAAAGGAGCAAAGATGCCATCCAAATAAAAAAAAGTAAATAAATAAGAAAATGTGTGACACTTTCGAAAAATAATGGTCTGTCATTTTTTGCTTTAAGTGAATTTGACCAAAAAAAAAAATCACTTTTCTTGGGCAGAACATTTCTTGGGACATAATTTTAGGGAAGTGATGTACATCTCGATTATCAACATTGGCCCAGATTTTCAAATCGGTGCACCACTAATCCCAAAGCCTCAAAAAGGCTTTTTCCAGACTGACAGACGCCAATGCCTTGATTTGTTATCTATTTTTAACTTGCGTTGCTTTTGGAAGTCAGACAGGTGCCAATAAGTGATTACTTGACTCTACCAGACTGAGAGAATCTGCCTCGGTGTGCAAATGAACAACAAATATGGCTAATAATCAAGTCAAGAATTATAAGAGACAGTTATCATCTTTTAATAGTGCCAGGTTGGCTCGGATAGATTTTATTAGACAAGGATAACTCAGATTAACGTGATATAAAAACATTTGCTTGACGACATCTACGTTAGACAAAGAAATGCATGAACGGAGGAAACCCATCTCATTATTCCACTGCAGTCGTATCAGTCGGGCTCATACACACACAGACCTGCACATAGTCGGTCTGACGCTCTCACACACAGACACCCACAGAGCCTACCACCTTGCTGTGAGGAATGAGATGCCTCCCCTCCCTTAGCGTTAGCACCCCTGCCCACCCTCTCCCCCAGTGAACTCACTCTCGATGGTGATGGAAGCCTGCGGTTGGGTCTACATAAATCAAGATGTTACCACCGGCACTATAAGGCTACTTTTTAATTAAAACTGTGAATCAGTCTGGCCTGATTATGAATTGTACTCCGCTGCCACTGAATAAAATATACAGGGCTCTCTTCTTCTTCTCCTCCTCCTCTCCTTCCTCCTCCTCTCTCTCTGTCTCAGTTTAGTCTGCTCCTCCTCCCATCCCTCCTTCTCAGGTTCTCTCTTGTTGCTTGCAACTCAATTTTCAACAATAAATTGAGAACGTCGGCGGCAATCCTCGTCCACGCGCAGCAACTCGGGGCTGACGGCGTTGTGAAATAGTTCAGGAGCTTAGCGGTTGCATAAATATAATAACTTGATATGGAGGGTCTGGCGCCACTGGGGTCAACACCATTATATCACATGAAACAGACAGGAGGACAAAAACAGCACCGGAGGCAGCTGTGAGGCCAGAGCGTTGTCTTGCGTTTATTGCGTCTGCTTTAATTGTGTTGCATCGAGAGTGAAATATGTTGTTATTGTTGGTCCTATCAGAGAAAGAACGATTAGTGTTGCGATCATAATGATGTAGATTTTGCTGCCCGCTGGCAATTCAGGATGAGAAGTAAGTGCACAACATGTCGTCTGCCTTTCTGCTCCTCGTGAACATTTAGCAGAAAGAGCTGCTCTTCTGACTGTCAAAGGGGCAATGATAATAGCAGCAACATATTGTTGGAAAATAATAAATAGCGTTCAAATTGATATGTAAGATGGCGACTCTCAAAAGCTCTTCTCAGAGGTTAAAACTTCCTTAAATCTGCTCAGTGCAACTTTTATAAAGATTGTTTTTTAACATATTGGATAAAACTGTCACCAAAGATCAATCTCCTCTTCCTCCTCCTCCCTGAGCTACTATTGTCTGAAGAACTACCCCGCTCCCGACCAAATCCAACCAATCAGCGCCAGGGAGAGGGTCTCAGCACTGTCAATCATGCTCATGTACTTGCTGCTAAATGTGCTAATGACAGAGAAACAACTCAGAGAAACTGTTTATCTACCTTCATCGGTGGCTATGCTAACTAGCCTGACATTGACAACAGGCTATGCTAGCTGCAGTGTATCAAAGGTCAAATGCCAAAAGATATTGTGATTGACAGCGCTAAGGCCCGCCTCCTGGCTCTGATTAGGTGTTTCTAGTTAGCACTGAAAGCAGAGGAGGTCAATTTTTGTCTCTAATACAGTATAGTTACAGTTCCAACAAATACGCCAAAAAATATTTTCCATAAGTTACATGCTGCAGCTTTAAATAGCCTTTTTGCTAAATTATGACCATTGAATGTCTTGCGAGTTACAACTGATGCCGTGGCAGCGAGAAAGGAGGATGAACTGAGAGCTCTGTGCTGGAACTCAGCGCTGCTGCAGCTGGATCTGCGGCTCCGTCCCCCACCGTCATTTCAGCCGGGGCCAGTGTGTGGGGAGAAAAGGGCTAACAGGAATTCAATCTCACAGCCTTGCACAAACAAACTCATGAATGATAATGGGTTGCTAATTGAAGGTACTGGAGCGATTCACCCTGCCGACTGTTTCTCTGCAAATGGAGTCCGCTGGGTAGCCATAGCGACAGGCACAGAAAGGCTCTGGAGGTCTCCCGACCTGAGCTGGCATCAGATCTTTTTTTTTTTTTATATACACATGCTCCCCTTATTTACTGCCACCGTTTGGATTTATTTGCATCCATAAATATGGATAAGTGAACACTTTGCATTTGGTGCACCAGTAACTGTTCTAGACTGTTCTATCTTACACGTAGTTGCCGGCTGTGACAGCCATTTTAGTTTAGTTTGCATTTGATCCGCGCCAGAGTTAATTGAAACTGAGGTTTTTACTCAGGCCAGAGATTGTTTTTTTTGGTCCTCGTCAGAGTTTGATTGAATATTCACACCTTCCTAAACGAACAAGAGTTTGATCAAAGCGGACTAAACATGAATGATATGAAATCACCCTAAGTGTCTTTGTGCTGCCCTTCTTGAAACCATTCCATTTTTCAAAATCCTGACCTGTATGCCTCCATTTCGAAGCAGTCTGTGCACCGGGGGGGCAAACCGATCCCCCAGTTGAATCCTCTTTAGGACGTAGTCCTGGCACTGGCTGGTTCTCAGCTGAAACTCTGTCCTTAAAGTTTCTGCTGATTAAATAACTATTAAATTCGGGTGCAATATTAATAGTGGCAATATCTTTACCCATGTAGCCGTTTTGATGGAAAGTACTGATGACAGCACATGTTTCTTTGGAGGTAACCAGAGCTGACAAAAGAAGAATGATTTTAAGCAGCGCTCCTTTTTAAAGCGATCATTCTGCGTCTCTGATTCGATCAAAACGACAGAGGTAGCGGCTGCCCCGTCCTCATTACCGTTTTCTCCTGACATCATTGAAATGATGCCAGCAAGTCGTTTTGCTCAAGGGCTGAGAACGGTGCATATGGGTTTTTAGTGACAGGGTTAAGTTTCATTTATTTTTCAGTAATTGCATTTCATGCCATCAATTGTCATAGCAACCCAGGCTCGATGCAAGTTGCCACTGTAAAAAATTTTAATTATCTAAAATCTTCGTCCTACTACACTACAGGCAGTTATGTGCTCTGACTATGCGGCGTTTGCCTCTAAGAAAAAGCTATTTTTAACAGATCTTTTACATCATAGGCTGAGTGAGTTAGCTGATAGGATGTATAGCCTCATCAAGGTAGTTTTATATAGACAGCAGTAGATATCTATACTAGTGGTGGATTAGAAAAGCTGTCTTAGCTTTGTGGAGACTGGTCTTACTGTGATGCCACCCACCTCATGCGGTTGTTCACCTGTGTCAGTGTGTTTGCTCCTGTCTGCTTCTATTCCTGCCAGATGTCTGCCGGTTAGCCGGCCAGTCTGACTAACTGTCTCTTTGTGTATCTCAACGAACTGCTGCCTGTCGAGCTGGCAGAACCGGCTGTCCGCGCGCGCCTCTGTTGTGTCTCTGTCTCGGGGGCGCACATCTCTCTTGGGCTAAGCGTTGGATGGCATTAAATCCGGGGGACATCCGTTGGAGAGACACTCTTAGATGCCATTATCCCTGTGGGGAGTCTCATCATCATCCTCCAGCAGAGCAGCGCTTGACACAGCGGCCCGGGGAAGGCTGCAAGAGAGAGAGGAAGAGAGAGAGTGAAAGAGTCATGACAGCTTTGGGTAGGCAAGAAAATTGTAACGATCGAGAGAAAAAAAAAATTACACGAAAAAAGGTTGCAGACAAAAAGTGGCCGTGTGGATGCTTATATTAAAATACAAGGGGAAAGCTGTGCAGATGTCTAAAAGAGTATAAACCTTGAACCCTTCTGCAGCTTCTAATCAGAGTGTGTCTTCTCCAAGAATGCTTGGGAGTTAATTAAAAAATATGTAAAATTAGCAACATGGCCGATAGTTGAAAATGAAAGTCATCAGTCAGTATTCAGCCCAGGGTGGTAACGGGGAGATAGCTCTTTTTGTGTGTTTTCCAAGGTTGATATGAATTAAAGGGGTCTACAAAACATTAAAGGCGGTTGAATTTACATAACCTTTTTGTCTGTTTAATGTATTCACAGGGCTTTCTTGAATTTGTGCAGTTATCATTTTTCTAAACAATGATACAGGTCAAAGCAAAAATAATTTGGATTTCCTATATGTGAAGTTTTCTTCATAAAATGTGTACTCTGTACTTAAAGCTGCTGTGATCTTGCCTTTGGCTATGTGGGTTTAAGTGTGTGGAAATGAAAAGCGTTTCTGAGCATCAACTTCGGTCACATCTTTGAATTGTTCATGGTTTTATTTTTTTCCATTCCTAATGCTCTGGAAATTAAACAATCTGAGCCCAATCGGTCAAATTATTTGTTGAATAACCAGAAAGAAAGTCATAGTTGGTTGAATGGAGCATCGCTGACCGTTCAGCATTGCTAAACATGATGAAACTTCATGAATGCAGAGAGAGGGTCTGCATAGTGCAGCATGAGATTAATAAATGAGTGTCAATTTCTTCTCTATTTTTTGCATTGTAATACTCGGGAAGTGTTCAGCATTAGATATTATAGTATATGTGTCATTGGTCTATTGGGATGCAGTGCTAAGTTTTATAGCTCAAGTTGGGAATGTACTCTGCTTTGTATAGAGGGGTCATATTGCATACTGACCCCTGGTTTGTTGGATGAAATCTGACTTTCCTGGGAGGATTTCTGAACTTAAATCCTCCTGTTGTTTTTCTGGGAAGTCGGACAATCTGACCTCCGACTACGAAGACGACGTACAACAAAACCAGGACTAAACAAAGTCATAGGCTTCACTTTGACAGCGGTTCTGTGACATTATTATCACAAGATCTCCTGGCATAAGGTCAAGTTACACCTCTACAATACAGACATCCATGTAATGCGGAAAATATTGGGTTTGGATCCACATTGTCTTCTGCTTTGAAACAAATCTGTCCAAAAATCAACCTGGAAATATTTCTTGGAAAATGTGGCAGAAAAAGTAGTCTTTTTGTATCGTTCAGTTACACACATAAACTCACTTAGCCTGAGAGAGAGAGGGGAAAAAAACACTTGCACACCTACTAATCCGAAAAAGCAGAATATCCTGGTGCCAAAAATAACAGCTTGGAATGAGATGGAGGGAGGAGGACAGATTATTGTGGGTCTAATCTGTGAAAAAGATGACAATAAAACACATTAAAAGTGATTACAGGACTGTTACTAGAGGTTTGGGGGGATTTCAATGCACTGGGCTCTTTTCTGTCCCAAACCTTACCTCTCAACCGACTGACTCCACATAAAAGCATCTGAAGTGATGTCCTGTAAGAGATGAAAAAAGGAGAGGGAAAAATGCAAGAAAGGAGGAGAAGAAGAAGAACAGAGTGAGGGGATTTTGGCAGTGAAGCCACAAATCACGGAGAGGATTAAGCGTCCCTTCTGCGTAGTAGAGGAGGTGTAAATAGAAAAATATGTCCCAGAGTGAGATTCCAGAGACCTGCCTCTTATCACTCCAAGTGATGTCAAAACATTTTTCAGTCTCGAGTATCTTGGTGTCTTTATGTCTGTAAGATACCCGATACCCAAAAGCAAACATCCGACGGTAGCTGCAGGATTGTTGCAGTCAACCGCAGATGCTCAAGCAAACAAAGTCAACCTTGTAGTCAGACAGAGCTGCGTCCGCTTATGGCGTGGAGCCCGTGGCATGATGGACCCAGTAAGAACCAGCAAGTTAATCGTACATCATCCATGTGTCTGTCTCTCGGTGGCAGAACCAGCCACATCATCATCAAACAGCTGCGGGCAATTGTACCCATCCAACAGCTGCTGCATTTCACAAAATGATGACAAAATGGCTCGCATTGCGACTGTCTCTGCCCAGTAAATTAGCCGAGGGAGTCTGGGGCCCTGGCCACGGCGTGTTCTTCCCAACACAATGCGCCGTTTCCTTTGGGAGCATCTTCGGCCCATCTTGTGGAGAACTCGCACAGCTTTCCGGCCTAAGCTCTGCCAGGAGTGGCTGCTGCGATTGCTGGCTGCATATCTACATTATAGTTAATCTATGGGGATCAATATTTAATATCAAAGTGGCCATCTTGTTGAATTCAATTCATGCAAGACGAGTCCGTCTCTCTTCACCCCCCCAAGCAACTAAAATCTCATCAAAGAAGAGCCCGTTACTTTTACAGCTGCCGCTGTTGAAGCGCAGGCAATCAAAAGAGATTGCTCAGTTTTTACCTGTATGATGGACGCTGAGAGAAAATGGAATGGCAACGAATTGTCAAAAAAAACAAACTAACAATAGGGACCTTTATAAATACAGAACATCACACAGTAACAATTATTGATGCATTTTTATGCACAAATGTGATCAAGCATTACTGCAAGATTGAGAAAAAGCAGCTGGAAAAATCTTTTGGACTGTTGAGATTGACCAAATTCAACGTAGACAAAAGCTAAAATGTTTTATCCAAATGCAAAAACACCTGATTTTGGTATCAACCTTTGTCTTTTGGCTCTTGGTTATGAAAAGCAGTACAAAAGCAAGGGAACTTAAGTTCATGCTATAATGAAGTTGAGTTTATCATAGCATGTAAAGAAACACCAGGTTAAAAAAATCTGGTGTTTCTTTTAACACAACACAACACTCAAAGAAAAAGACAGAAACAGAACCCACTCTTGAAATAGAGAACTTCTACATAAAGCAATGAAACCTTTGCATATCGAGAAAGTCTGATTGATTGTACACAATAACTTCTCTAAAGGTGAAAACAAAAAGTAAACGGGCTTCAAAATCTTAGACACTTTCTCCCATCGGGCTTGTTTTGTCTGCTGGTGCCTGCGGGCGTATCAGGCCGAGCAAAACCTGCATGGAAAACCACAAATAAGCAAAATTACACACATTCTCAAATATGTCAAATTAATACACAAACTGTATTGCCATAAACGAGCTACTCTGCAGTCACTCCACTTGCTATTTGAACTGCTTGAACTTTACTGCTGTTATACGACAGTGAACTTAACACTCTGTGATCTACTGAGTTAAAAACAAGTAGGCAGAACATCAGGACCAGTTATTCCTACATTGCTTTGGTGTGGATTGCTTTACACAGTATCCTAATCTAATTATTTGTTTTTGCTTAACAGAAACAAAACAAAACAAAACATACAAGATTCAGAGTGGTGATGTATTCCTTGAGTGACTACATGAATCCACTGAGGTATTAAATGCCAATTAGGACTTTTCATGGGTTATTTGGTACTTTCTTCATGCATACTAAGCTAACATGCATTTAATTGATAAGCAATATAAAAACATCCATCTATCTATTGCTTCTCCATGCAACTGTGCATGTGTCCATACAACTACATGTACCAACATGCAAACTTGACCTGGTCGAATCACAATCCAGCTTTTTCTGCCAGTTTGCAAATGATTCAGCACCACAAAGATATTTTGAGGCACACAGCATTTACTGCAATTGCCTCAAGAAAGGAGAGGCTCGAACAAAGTCTAACATCAGCTTAGAAGGCGATGCTTTGTCTTGTTTATTGCACAGAATCCTATACTAACGGGTATTAAGGAGTGGATTGTAAGTTCATAAAACCTTATCCTCAGAGAGAATAATTGACCAAGCAGGGCACTTAAGTGCATTAAAGCTGGGACGCCCACAAACTGTTAACGGTCTTGTTGCGATGTTTTTTTTTTTAAAACAGCTGAATATTTACAAGTTTTTATCCTTTCCTCCTCTTTGCATTGAAGAGATTTCTGGCAGCAGGCCAGAATGAATTTATAACCTCGTAATCTTATCAATTCATTATGGAGAGCCACTTCATGCTGTCTTGTAATTGAGGAGGGCAGCGTCATTTGTCTAAGGGCTGGTGTTACGTTGCATCCATCACATCAGAATCACGACCGTCAGTAAACACTTGGGCTGTCTGCCAGTGAGGGCGGGTCAACGTCAGCTTCCATATTTAGTCCGAAAAAAGGTTCCAGGAATTTTTGGAAGTCATAACTTATTAAGTAGTGGATGTATAAAATGTAGAACTGGACATGAAACCGTCTGAGCACCAATGCAAGGGCTTTTTTTTGAATTAATATTATTTATTTACAAATGTTTGTACTTTTGTTGTCTTAGTTAATGTGAAAATTAGAGGTCTGGTTTAGATTTTCCTTTGTTTCAGAGGTAATACATACCCTGTGTCATGCATAGCAGCAAAACTTTCAAAGGAATTTTTGTGAATGAAGAAAAATGCAAAACAAATATCTAATTTCAAATCAGAAATGTGCTCTAATAGATGACATCCAGATCAAAGAATATCTGCTAAACAAAGCATGAAGGGGCTTTCTGAATGGGGAGGGAAATGACTCTGTTCACCTGGAACTTTTCCTGTAGGTCATGGCTGCAAGGGGGAGGTGGGACCAAACCAAACAGGTTACATGCACACACACACACGCACGCGCACACGCACGCACACACACACACACACACACACACACACACACACACACACACACACACACACACACACACACACACACACACACTCTGTTGGCTTATAAATAAGGTAGAAAATGTATGCAGAGGCGTAATAACAGAGCTTTCGTATAGAAAGAGACTGTGTTCCTGCTGCTTTTCTCCTGTAAAAATAATCTGTTTGTAATTATTCATATAATTCAGATGCAAAAATAACAACATAAATGGCAAAACATGTCGACTATTCTTCGCATCCATCTCCATACGGGCTTACGAATGCTCTAGTAAAAGGCAGATATGCATTGATCACAATCGGCTTCTAGCTAGTTTCAGGTTTTCTTTAAAACAATTAGCTGCATTAGCGAGGTTAGCATTAATAAAAACAAGCTTTACCTGCATTTCATTCCACACAAAATAACTCTTTTAGCAAATTTAGCATTACTAAAAATGGCATCACTAAAAGCTAAGCACCATTTCACTCCACACAGAAGACAAATGAGCTTTTAGGAAAGTTAGCATTCCAAAAAAAAAGACACTATCAAAAGGTGAACTGCATTTCATTCCTCGCAGAAGACAATTAGCTCTTAGGAAAGTTAGACAAAAGGCATTACCAAAAGGTAAATGGCATTTCTTTCAGACCGCAGAGAGCTGTTACCACCACATCATCATCATCTTTAGAAATGGTGTGTTCACTTACTGGAATAAAGATTTTATTTTTTGGCTTCCTCTACGTTAGTCACGGTTCAGGGCCAATCAAGCTAAAAACTGGCACAAATCTGGATGGCATCCCAGGTTCTTTACATTTTAGTCGCAGATTTTTATATCCAGCAACATCCAGTCCAAACACTATAAAATGAATCGCATTTCAAGCTACATTTAATATTTAAACCTTAAGATATGAACCAGGGTTTGAGTTTGGAGCTTTTGTTGGCCCTCTTTTTTTTTCCGTCCACCCACCACTGTGCCACAGACTGTGTAAATGTGAATGTGAATGTGAATGTGTGTGCATGTGTGTGTATGTGTGTGTGACTTATCAAGCGCCCCCATGTCTGGCTGTTGTGTGGTCAAAGAGGTTGTCCAGGTAACGTTTTCTTTCCTCACTTGTCAGCAGTTGTTCTCTGGGTCAGAACAAAGTGTCGCCTGAGGATTTTGTCCTTGAGTCCCACTGAATATAACGGCAAAAAAAAATCCAGGATTTGGACAGCATGTTCAAACGAATTAGTCACTTTTCACAGTCTCACTCAAGACGGAGGCTTAAAGGGATACTCCAGGATTTTTTAAGTAGCTTATGTGGAAACGCTACAAGGAGGTAATGTCTTAATTGGAGCAGATAACTCCCACAGCATCTTCATCCCCAAATTCAACTGAAAACCTTTTAAATTTGGATTTTTGAAAGCTAATTGCATCTTTCCTGCGCCAACATCAGATTTAAATGTGGCTGCCTTCTGACACCTTAAAGGAAGTGCCTGCTGCAGTCATGGGATGCATATCTGGACCTCTGATGCACACAATTTGTTGTACATCCACTATCCATTAACATATTAAACAATAGTTAACCTGCTCACTCATAAAAATAAATAGGTAGTCTTACTGGTTTCCCAACTCAACTTTACCACAGGATGTTTGTCACAAGGTTCAAGTAAAGTTAATATCTTATATGCAAAAAATGACTCTCCTGCTGTCATCATGTTGTTTATACCCTAAATTGCAGTTATGTTAATGGTATTTTTGAAACTTTAAAATGTTTATTATGCTTATATTTAGTGGTTATTAATGCACGTTTATGTACAATGGGCATTTAAATGGGAAACTGTCAAAGGAAGTGGTGCACCGACAATCATTTCCTGTTTAAAACTTGTTCTGAGAATGCAACATGTAAAGGTTTTCCGTAACAGTAATTAAACTTACTGTCACATAAAAATAAGGTAGTGCAAAACGTAGTAAAAATAATCAGTTAAAGTTTGTAAAAAAATTCTGGGTTTTTTAGGTTGCTTTACTTTATATCAGTGACTGTATCTAGGAAATTTTTGTCAAAATTCTTATTGGACGATTCTGACATTTTTGAGTGGGGTTCTGTTCACATATTATAAGCTTTAAATATCCTCACTGCAGTGGATAACTCTCCTAGCATCTTTTGTATAAATCTAGATGATGCATTATGCATATTATGCATTAACACACTCATATCTACAATCTGCTGTCTTTCTTATCTCAGCTCTTCAGGTTACAGCCAATCAGACCTGAGGAAAATGAATAGTGCTCCTTGATTGGCTGCTTTGTAAAGGCCAGCCAATAGCATGTCCAGAAGCATTGTTGCTAGGCGTTTTGTCTTCCCAAGCTGCATTTTCTTTTGAGTATTTTAGACATGCACTACAGAAAAATGTCACAAATAGTTTGGATTTTCCACAAATAATTTGGAGTGGCGTTCCACAGACAAATATGCAAATAAATGTCTCTGGGAATAAATGGATATTATTCCTAGAGGAATAATATTTGAATGTACTGGCTCTCTATCAGGAAGTCACTTTGACATCAGAGATATTCAGTTTTCAGTATGTGGCACACCAACTCCAACCTCCATGTCCTTCAAATTAAATAATCATTAGCTACAGTGTAAAAAAAAAATTAAAAAATTCAGCTGTTATCAATCTCCGGAGCCAGCTGATATAGATTTATGCTAAATGAAGACAGCAAGAGAATTATCAGGTCAGATAATAGCTGCTAATAACTTTTTAAATAGCTTCTTAACAATCACCTACCGCTTTGATGCCCTTCAGTCCGGTTCTCACCACATTACTTTCATGGCCCTTGTCAAAATGTTCACTGTCATGCACCTAAATACACACGTTGTAGCTCAGAGAATAGACTTTAAAGCACTTATTTTAGTTTATGAATCACTAAAAGGTTTAGTGCCAAAATACATTAAAGACCTGTTGTGTTTACAATCAGAGCTCTTCAGGTTCGTGGAGAAGCAGCACTCGGCTTTTATGCGACACAAATCTGGACCAAACTTCCAGAAAACTGTAATGACGCTGTGACACAGAGTAGCTTTAAATCAAGGCTTAAAACTCGCCTGCTTATTGTGTAATGTTTGAACTGCCTATACAAATAAACTTAGCTTTTAACACATCCCGCACTTTGAAATAACTGAAATTTCCCCTCTATAGGTACATCTTAGGTTTCTGCTCATTCATTCTTCACAATTCCTACAGTGAAACGACAAAGTGATGGTGACAAAAGAGTCAGACTTCTAAGTAGGCTCAAGTGTGCGTGGGTTTGACAGAAGGCCTGGTCCTTACTCTGCTGCTGCAGCAGCTGACATGTCAGCCTCTCATCGACACACGGTCGTTTGAATTAAAAGGGGGAAAACTGTCAGCTTAGCACAGCTGACTTAGAAAGCGAATGCTTCAAATATTCCAGAGAGGTGTGGGAAGGCCGCCGCGACATCGTCCTCTGCTGTTTCCTGAAATTTCAAACCAGACAATAAGCACGAAGAATTAACAGTCTCCTTTGTCCTGCAAATAACGCCATCGACAAACCTGACACTTACCGCATAATGAGAAGAGGGTGATGAGAGAGTGCGAGCACAAGAGAGATATAAGTGGGAAAACAGAGTGCTAGCATTGTTCAGGCGTAAAATGATGCAGGAGTGAAAGAAAGGGCTCGAAAGTGTGGAGAAAGAAAGAATGAAGGAAGGGAGGGCAAATTTTATGGGGCGGACAGGGACGTCCTCCTCAGTGGTCCCTTCTTTCTGTAAACGGTGACCATCATACCCGCCGATTAGCCCCGGAGACCTGGGAAACATGTGACTGCAAACCTTGGCTGGCCCTGCGCTGGTGTGGAGGGGAGGCAGGGGGTGGAGGTGGCGAGTGGCTGCATCAGAACACCGTGTACAGACACATGTCCAAACACATAATCACTCACACACACACACACACACACACCACCTTCCACCTCCACAGCAGACTGCACAGTCAGTCCTACATGAATATTTATCCAAACACTTCACGGACTCACTCCTCAGACCAACGCCGCTTTCATAATCTCAAGTATCGCAGGTTTGGCAGAGGGTCTGGCGTCCAGCTGATTTCTGTCTCCGTCTGTGCGCTGCGCGGTGACCCGAAATGCTGACTGGTCAAATCTCCACGGGAGCCGGGGCTTGCCCATGGGTTAAAGTCATTCCTCACTTGGATGAATGTTTAATACCGACACAACCTGCTCTGAAAATGTCTACATTGGTAGAGATTGAAGTCAGAAGTGTTGCAATGATACAAGAATATTTTGAGAAAAAAATTATTTTTAAAATTGTAGTAAAGATGTTATAACTCACAGGTTATGGTTGGAAAAAAAATCTGCATATAGTTTATCGTGATCTAGTCCAGGTTTGACCTCTTCATATACTGTCTTTTAGTTGCGTCTTGTGTTAGAAAATTCCAAAAGTAGAAGCTAACTTTAGCATCATTAGCGGCTAATAATTAGCCAGATTCTGTATTCTCAGAATGCTTACAGAATCATTGATATCTGGTCAACCACAGTGCTTAGAATGTACAATGCAAGGAATATGGACATGGTACTGGCTTCAGCAATGCCTTTATCACAGAGTGCTGCTCTTTTCCTCACATTTCTCTATGGAAAGCTAAAAGGATTCAGATAGTTTCAAGTGGGAATATGGGAAGAGATGCAATTCTCAACATATCTTCTACTTTATTCTCATCTAATTTCACATTTTCTCTCCCCTCTACATTTAAGTTCATTCTAGAACCACCACAGATTATATAAGTGCTCCATGTTTCTGTTTCCTATCATGTGAGCAAAAAGGAAGAAAAAAAAACTCCATAAATTTGGTCTCTGAAAAGGTGTTGGAGAGAGCAGACGGCTTTTGGCACTGGTCACTGCCTTTCAGACTGAAGTCATCAACTATAAACACACATTTACATGGCACCACAAGGGCACAAACCTTTCAGGCTGTAAAGCTTCCTGTGCGCTGTAGATTAATCGCAGTGAGAGCAGAATATGTTGTAATTGGAAAGGAGTTGCGTTGGGCACCATATATTAAATGCGAAGCTCAAACAAGAGGCCTGTTTGTTCACCTGTAAAGCGAGACGTTGTTTTTGATTTACTGGAAAGCCAATTTTCAGCCACTCTGTTTCAAACAGGAGAGAGAGAGAGAGAAAAAAAGATCAGTGGAAAAAACACAGCAAAGGAGCCGTGTGTGTGCCATGCTTCATATCCTCATTTCCGCTATAGCAGTATGACCCATATTGTGTCTGAAGTAAATTAATTACCATTGCCTTCTTTATTGTGCATTTGGGCTTATTTGGACCCCCTTTGTTTGCCAGGCCTGCCAAGCTTCCCAAATCACCATCTTTTAACCTAATTGGCTTACGGCACGTGACATCTGGTCATTCCCTCGAGTAGGTCATACGAAGGGAGCAGATCTAGTAATATCGAACAAGGAAATAATCCTGCAGGATCAGTACCATTCCCCCGCACAATCAAATTAAAATAGGAATTCATACTGTAGTCATAAAACTCCCTTCAGGAAACATGAGTAATACTGATTAGCCGTTCGTGAGATATTACCCCGACAAGCACCACTTACCTGAACGCTGCTTCGGAGCGACCATGCTCACTCCATGGTAACAGCAGAGTGGCAGCAGCATCCGCCCCCAGCAGGGACAAAGCGCTCAGGCACAATTAAAATCCTGGTCCTTTGACACATACACACATTTGTTCTATGACCACATATTGTAATATACTTGGATTTTTTTTTTGTTCCAGTTTAAAGGTGCTTATTTCTTGAAGCTCAATCTTTTGTGTGTTTTCAATTCTCTAAAAGCTTTAAAGTCACATGTAATCATTTCTTTCAGCATTCTTCCTTTAATTATGTTCCGAGCTTGTGGTTCTCGATAGCTAAACTCATTTCAATGTCCAAAATCAAAAATTTGTTAAAACGTAACAAAAGATGGGGGGAAGTGGGGTGAAAATGGTGTAGTTGCGAATAAGGCATACATACAGAATGCTAAAATAAGGCATCACAGATTATTCATGAAGTGATGCTAAAATCTCCAATATATAATTAAATTATTATGATTAAAATTTTTGTCCAGCGAAGAGATAGAATTACAGAGAAATGTAATGTAAATGTAAGAACGGATCTAACAAACTGTTCTTGTAAATCACTACATGTGACAATAACTATGAATAACAATAATTTTGAAAATTCTGGCAGTATTTTTGACATTGCCATGCACAAGCTCTCCCTTTTCTCCTGTGCTTCTTAAAAAAGAGAAGGAGTGAATGGAAAGAGCCAAAAGATTCACTTTTCTACTCATAAATTTAATTTGGGATGGTTTAGCTTCACTTTAGAAATGTAGCTGTCAAAACACTCTGAGCAGGGCTCCATCTATGACAAAGCACATTCTGTATGTCAGAAAGGAAGTGGAAATAATCTGTGTAATCTGTTTGGCCCAGACACTGAAATAACACATTTCTAGTGCATCTAATTATTGTACATCTGTGGACCTGAGCAGCCATTTTGTGCTAATAGTAAACATGTAACATTTAAAACCACAATTAAAGTATTTTCTTACTGAATGTGAGAAACTTTATGCTCACAAACAACACTTTGCTGGCCTCCCTGTAGCATAAATAAAGTTGTGTCCCATCCTCACTCCATATTTACTATGTTGCTAAACACACATTATGTGTCAAGAAAACAATTGTTTTTCCATTTGTAACATTGGATAGCCATGCTGTGCAGTTCCTGACGACAGAGCCCATATCTGGTAGGTCCTTTCAGAAAGACGTATCTCATATATTGATATTTGTCCTCTAGGATATTCTTTCTTGAATCCCACTGTTATTTAATTTTCCCATTTACTAACAAATACTCCTCTGGTTTCTGTTTTTGCTGGCGTGCCGCTGATTTCTGCTCCTGTCATATATTTGTGCGGTATAGCTAATGTTAATGTGCGTAATGCTAACCATTACGCACATTAGGGAATTGCCTGTGGCACCAAGATGACATTAGGATAGGTCTCTGATTTCAATTCTGACGAGTGAGAATGGTATTTTGACGAGAGGGAATGTCATCGATCATCTCCAAATGGCACGAGACACAGGGCTACTGTTTAATAATGTCACAACAACCTCTCTGGAAGTACAATAAAGTACAATCACTTATCAACTGGGTGAATGTCAAATAAGGTGAGGTATTTTTTATTCAGTTTACTTATATAGTGCCAATTCACAATACTTTTCGTTTCATGGTATTTTTCAAAAAGTAACTTCAGTTCAATCAAGTAGCTTCCATTTCATCCCGGGTATCAAACAGTGTAGTTAAAGTTCAATTTATTATTCAAATTGGTTAAAAAACATTTTCTTTCTCAGAAAATCCAGCAGATTGAATCAAATTATTGAGTTGCAACATTTACTCCTGACTTCACAGCAATCCCTCGTACCAAGCATGCATGTAGTGATAGTATAGAGGAAGCAGAAACCTCAAGCAGCACCTGGCTCAGTGTGAAAGGGCATCTGGAGGTTGAGAATAGAGAGCATACACAGAAAAAAGGAAACAGAAGAACTGATATAGGAGTACTTTCTATGTTGGAAAAAAGGAAGACATTACTGGCAATATTCTTTTTTGGGGGTTTAGTGGCTTCATATAGGAGAGGAACACATCTTAAATTAAATTATTATGCATTTTGCAGGCATATGTTGCCATTTTATAGCACAATCAAGTAACTGCTACCTTCAGTTCTAAAAATGCTGCATATACATATATAATATGACTTAAAAGAAATTTGACTTGTAATCTAAAACCTCGAAATTGGGCCTCTGTCTCTTTTAAAACTCCTGCTCTTTGTGAAACTCCATCTTCAGGAAGTCATCACAAGATCGCTCCACTACCATTTTATGAGGAGCAGCTCCTATAATGAGCTCAGCTCATGTGCAGTTCCTTGGGGTGTTTGCTAATTGCTGTTGGCTAGTCTGAAGGAGCGGAGTGAGGGAGTCACGGGGGAGGACTGCTCTGTGAGGCGGATGCTTGGAAACTCCAGCTCTGAGGAGGAGCTGTGCCTCCCAGGCATTTTGTACAGCTGAACGGTTGCCATGGGAGACTAAAGGATTTCTCAAACATGCATGAAAGAATCAAGGCAACATTATAGGCATGTTTTTTGATCAGTATAACATGTAAAACTCAAAAAAGACAATTTCACATAATACTGGCCCTTTAAGAACACGATTAGCTATATTTCA